>CALNHX010003295.1:0-153620 GCA_940337035.1 Agriotes lineatus | reverse complement strand
GTTTATATTACCTGAGTATGTAAATAAATGTCACAATTGCAGAAGCTATCTTTAGTTAATTACAGAGTAAAATATGATAAATAGTAAAACTGTGCTCTATAAAGCAAAATTATTTCAAATTGGAGTATTGTAATTTAGGACCACCAACTACCAGAGATGCAATGTTGTCAAGTCTAACAGCATGGCTTGTAACTGTAGGAGGCAGTGATTATACGCATCAGAAACATGGACAATACAACACAAATACGAGAGTAAGATAAATGCAATAGAAATGAAGTACCTACTGAAAATTGCAGGGAAAACTAAATGGGACCACGTTAAAAACGATGATATTAGAGAGGACTTGGAACAAAAACCAATAATAAGGAAACTAGAAAATCGACAATTAGAATGGTATGGACACCTTATGAGAATGAAGAATCACAGATTACGTAGTAAGATTGTACAGGCAAAACGATTTAAGAAGAGAAGAAAGAGCAGACCTAGGAAGACATGGTTACAAGGCATAGAAGACATAGGCGGAAGAAGAGGAAAGTCGATGGTGAAATTGAAAAATTTGGCAAGTGACAGGAAGAACTGGGAACAGTGGATTAAGGACCTCTAAACAAACAACAACGATCTGACGCTCATATGGGCATAAGGACGAGAGAAAGAAAAAGAAGTTGATATGGCAATACTTTTATATATATCGAAAGATGAACAATTGGCGAAATGTAAAGTTTTTCCCAATAAAATTATCATAACCAGAGGCGGCTCAACGAAAGGATTACACAATTGCAATTCATGCAAAAGCAAACGATGAAGAACGACAGACATTTTTAGTAGCAGAAGAAAATAATGAAGTTATAGACGAGCCCCAATCTCACTCATTATCAGCACAAAAATAATTTACTTAACTTAAAACACTTCTTTTTCTTTGGAATTTGCATTTGGAAAAGTTTAATATTTTTATATTTTAGATGACGCCCCCTTTCCCCTAAATCTTTAAAAAAATTATATTCAAAGGAAGAAATGTGATGTTTTAAGTGAGCATCACATGAACAAAAAATATTAAAACAATTATAAGACACAATCGCTGAAGGCATTTAAAATACTCTCTGCTGCTTAAATAACTACAAAAAAATACAGCTTGTTCTTAAAAAAAAAAACTTGTGACACTGTACAAGTCAAAATAATTTTAAAATGTGCCCCTTCTAACCCCATTAGGATCCCCTTAATAAAACTTTTTACTGGATTAAACGTAACCCTGTATAAAGTAATAATGGGAGGACACAGGAAGTGGAAGCAACCAGGATCTGTGCTGCAACAAACCTTCTCAAGGATTGAAACTGAATAGATGAATAAACGGCTTGCAATGCGTGTATTATCGTATGCCCTGTCTCGTAATTCGTAGAAAAACTGTACTGTATATGAAACTCTATAAAATAATATATTGTAATAGCCCTACTAAAAAAAGCTTGAGTAATAATATAATAAATCAATCGGGGCAAATCACCACAAATACATAAATTATTTTATTTGGAATTGGCATTAAAATATGAGAAATCGGCAGGAAAGTAATCCATTGTTTTACGACTTTTTGTAGGTGGCGAGGCGACAGATAAACGTCAACCGACGTTAACATAACCTACAAATGTTGGTTAAAATGTTGTAATTTCGCGATTTAGGGCCAAGGCAAATAACCCACATGAGGAATAAAAAGCTAAACTTCAGTGCCTTGGTATACAAACTACTATTAATCAAGAAATTTTGTGCAATCTCAGGACTTATTAAAATGATGTTTTTAATATTTACTGTGCAAAATAAATGGTTTATTGCCGTTCTTATATTATTTATTGGCAATTTGTTTAAATAATTTGCTCCGGCTTGCATGAGAAAAACCTCTTGTTCAAAGGGTTAGGTTCAACACCCGGTATAACATCTACCGTTAAGCATGACTTATTAACTGGTATGGCAAATACCCGACCTTGCATCTGACAGTTGAACCTTCAATATTGACAACTCAAAACAGATATGGTTCGTTTGTATAAAAATAGCGTAATTGAATGTAAAACACCAACAATTGAGCAAAAAACCTCAGGTAAATGCAATGCAAATAATTATGACGTAATCTGTTGCTAACCTGGTTTTTTGTGACGTAGGGACGCTCTCTCCTGCAACTGTTTCTCTTCCTCTTGACGTCAAAAGGCACGCCACCCTGCAATTATTCTATATCTGGCTGAAATCTTCTCCAAATTCTACATTTCCAAGGGTCGCCACGGCAATTATAAACCTCGTGATGGCTTTCTGCTCCGAAACTCTGGACGTAGTGCTCAATAAAGGTCTCCTCCAAACGTAGCACATAAAATTTCAGCTGGCCGATGCGCGAAACTGCTCGAAAACCGGCCTCGATGTTGAACACACTTGGTCGAAACTTCGCATAGCTTATCCCTTTTCACCGGGAGTTTTAAACATGAATATTCTTTACACAACTGCATTCTGTGGATTTGCGAACAATAAAAACAACCTTCTGGACTCACACAAATAATATTTAATATGGATAAATTACAACTTTCTGGGAGCCAAGCTTAACAACACCCTTTTATTTTATGGCTTGGATAGTCAGTTCTAACAATTGAATATCTGGTATCCTAGCAACTAATTTTAAAATTGATTTGAACGTAAGTTTTGATAAAATATTACATAGGAACTAAACTGTCTTTCGAATAATGTCAAATCGTAGCACTTTATAACTTTACTCTGCTTTTAATCACTTTAGTTTTTAAATGCACCGTTTCCCGAGTTTATAATTAGCACTGCACAATTGTCTTTGTCTTTTAATAGGTTGCCTTATCTTGCTCTGCAATCTATTCTTCCTTGCACTACTTCTAAATCCTCAGCTGTCTTGCCGTTTGTTGGTGGTATAATTTTAACTCTGTTGCTGCATATAGCTTTCGTAACGTCACAAACCACCTCTGCATCTTAAAAAATAACATTCTTGTATTGATTTTACAATATTAACTCTGTTAGTCCACACAAATCAAGTGCATCTGCCATAACGAGCATATTTAATGAAAATTTAGTTAAACGTAGCCTTTTTAATATTGTTTAATTTAATGCCAACCTCTATCAATCCAATTATAGTTACTGCTAATCATATCTTGTGCATTTATTGGTGTGTAATACTGACGTTATCTTGCAATAAACAAAATTCAATTCTGTGCCCATTTGACTTATTATTTCATTTTTATTCCTTAGTTAGGCAACCAGAATTGCTGTGGGCATTAAACCATTGCAATATAGGGGCGCAGGGAAGAACACCTGCTTGTTTTTAGCAAGTAAGATGATTGTGTTCCCTTTGGGTTTTGTTTTATTTTATCTTCTTATATACAATGTTTGTACTTATTTAGAACCCAATAAATGGATTATTATTATTATTATATATGACTGATGATTGATTTCTTATTAAACCAAAAACTGACATGTACCTACACTTACAATTCTTGGGTGTTACTAGATTTTTCTAATTACAGATTGTTGTTTTTCAGGTGATCCAAAGATGCAGGATTATATATTTAGTTGTCAAAATTGTGGAAGACGATACAAGCACAATAGAACACTTATCAGGCACATCCGATACGAATGTAAGAAGGAACGTCAATTTAATTGTTCCCTATGTTCGTATAAAAGTTTTCATAAAACAACTCTCAAGCAGCATATTATATTTCGACACAGGAGTATGACAAATTAATATTGCTAATGTATTATAAAATAGACATGTGTGATGACACGTGTAAAATTTTTGAAAATAGAAAATTAAATGTATTTACCAAGTGACTTGACACTATAGTATATATGTTTTTCTAGGATATACATTTAAGCATCTTTCTTTATTCCTCTATCGCCCAAATTTGTTTCAGAATCGAACCTAGATAAATAGGATGGTGTCAATGAAAAGAGGTTATTCAGAGTATTATATTGTTACGTTTTTCGTTTTCGGGCTATTTAAAAATTATACGTCGCTTGTATTAAACATTTATTTACAACTATTTATCCTAACTATTTACAAAGCAACTATTAAACGCGGAACACACATTATTTATAAACTAACAGGACTATTCTAACAACAGATACTTTATTTATTTATACACGACTTAACATTAATGATTTATATGGTTATATTTATTTTACGCGCGTTATTTATCTCACTAGATTTATGTACACACGGGTTGATTTATATTGCATCTTTACGCGTTTCGAGTTGGATGAGAACTGCCGCTACTCCTGCGGGCGCGTATTTATATTGCCGGATAGTTCCTTCTGGAAAACGTCTCGAGTTTGCTCGACCTTTCTGGCAACTCTGATGTGTCACACGTATTAATCACCGAGGCCGCTGACTCATCCGTCGCACCTGGCTCCAAGGTCGTTTCTCGAATATTCGGGCCACTGACTCACGCGTCTGCAACGGCCTGATCCCAAGGTCGTTACAATATTTTACTTACTATTAATAAAAATTGCACAATACAACATGACTTAAGATGTTTTAATATGTTAAAGTAAAACGATAACAAACCCACTGTGTTTAAAGTAAAATAAACTGCAATTTTTACTCAAAAGAACCATGAAGTGGTTCGAACATGTTAAGATGCACTTGAGCAATGGCAGTATAAATAACTGATTTCATACTTATTGAATACTTTGATTCACTCGAGAATCAATATATGTGTTTTGCCGACCTTTTATTGTGTTAGTGTCTTGGTGAAGAACACAATCAAATCATGTATACTTTTAGAAATTATCATGTGTTGGTGCAGAAACATTCGACAAGCTCTCGGTGTCTGTATTATTTTTTTAGATGCAGGTACTTATCACCAATATTTTATATGTGGACGCTGTAAGAAAACATGAATATGAACACAATTTGATGCAACGTCGTTCACATAGGTGTGGAGTGCTATGTGCGACTATAAAGCAAAGTGGAAACTTTTCAGCATCATATTGCAAGAAAATTTCTGTATTACATATTGTACTATTAGCATTGTAAACAACACATTTTTTAATAATGCATTTTAATACATTTAACTAAAACATAAATACGTTTGTGCTTGATTTCAGAGGCAGGAGAAAATTATCGTTGTAGTTGTGGTAGAAGATACAAACATCTGCGAAATCTGGCACAGCACCAAAAATTTGACTGCGGAAAGGAGCCACGATTTTCATGCCAACACTGTTCCCGTAAATTTAGGACCAGATATAATTTGAAAGTTCATAGCTCCCAACATTCTAACGCATAAAGAAACTGTAATGAATTTTAGAAATTGGATTTGCAAATCAAATGTGATGTAGAAATAAGCTGCTCTTCTTGTCTTACTTGATTAAATACACACGAAAATATTTCAGTGTAAAAATGCTATTAGCGTGGTGTGGAGAGAAAGAGAGGGAGAAAGCGAGATACTTATTTGTTATAAACTTAAGAAAGTAATGAATAGAATAGATTTTAATTAGTTTTGTACAATCACACTGAAAGTTGTGTACGTTTATATTTTTATGAACGTGTAGCATTAAACAGATTGATTAAAACTGCATATTGATTTTTTGCACCTGTTACAGTAGAAAATGGTTCATCATTTTATAAAAAGTATTTACATTATAATTATTATAATGTAGGTATAATTGAATGTAGGTATAATTGAATGTATCTAGGAAGTCTAAATAAAGACTTGTGTTTATTTATTTGGTACTACCTGACCCGGCAAACGTTGTTTTGCATTATGACATGATGGGAAAACCTTTCAAACCATTACGCACAGAATCATAAAAGTATTACTGCAAATAGAAAGTCGTACAGTGTATAGAAAAACACACTTTCGATATTTTACAATTTTCCGGCTTTCCCTTTGGATTTTTCCGAATTTTATTTTTTGCTAAACCACCTCGGGAGTAAGGCGAACAAAACAAAAAAAAATCCTCCGAATCGGTCAAGTCGTTCTCGAGTTTTTGTGTTAGTCTCAAATGATGTTTATTTAAAAGGATGACAAACGCCACAAATTGTAATTTGAAAAGAAAAATTCAGCCATTCATTCATTATCTTTAGCCTCTTTTACCCTTCGGTGTCAAGGACCATTCAACAATGCGAGAAGTGCAACAACATGAAAAAATTAGAAATACAGAAGTAAATTACATTTGAAAATGGTTGAATTTAGGGGTATGAAAATAGATGTTAGAACAAAACTCATTAAAGCGACTTTTCGAAAATAGAAAAATAGGGTGTTCCTATTTGAAAAAAAATTAAATGATAATACATTATGCAATGGTTTAATGCCCACACCAATTTATTCTGGTTGCCTAACTAACACGAAAATGAAAGAATTCAAGGTAAGCACAGAATTAATATTTTGTTTATTGCAAGATAAAGTCAGTATTTTACACTAATAAATGCACGTGATATGATTATCAGTAACTATAATTTGATTGATAAAGGTTAGCATTAGATAAGGCAGAATCAAAAGGGTTACGTTTAACGTTTTATGCATAATTGATATTAGGAATAGCAAGCGCAGCTCAATTTATGTATCTAACAGATTTGAGTTTGGTAACGTGACATGATACAGAGATGGTTTGTGAAGTTACAAAAAATTATATGAGCGTTATGAGTAAAAGTTATGAAACCAGCAAACGGCAAGACAGCTGACGGGTAAAGAAATGGTGCAAAGCAGTCCAAGGAAGCAAGGAGCAAGATAAGGCAGCCTATTATAGGACAAGACAATTGTGCAGTTAGTGATGCAACCATTAAAAAAACCGTTCGTTTTTTTTTAACTGTTTTTTTGCAAAAAAAACGAGCAGTCTGGGTTTTTTTTTAAAATAGGTTTTTTTCAGAATTAAAGTGTAGTGAATAACAAGAAATATTCTTTGGAAAAACAAAAAACAGATATTTCTAAATAAAAATAATACATTTCATAGGTAAAGTGCATTATAGAATTTATAATAACAAAAAAAAACAAATATTTCTAAAGAAAATAATGTATTACATTTCATAGCCAAAGTGGATGCAGAAATTACTCGCTAACAGACATGGCTGACTCAACTGATTCGGAGTCAGTATCCATGCAGTTTACGTCGCCCATGTCACTGTCTTATGACTTGGATGAATCGCTGATATTTAACATAACTTGATTCGTCGATCAGCTCGACAGTTTCAGAGCTAGGTCCAGCTTAAAACAACTTCCAACAGTGGGGGTGGGGCAGGGGTGCTCGTATAGACGCATGCATACACTTTGCTGTTCTGTGAGTAATACGTAATACGAGTAGGCAGTAGGTATAAGTGTGCATAAGTTTTCTTGAACTTTTAAAGGGCATGTAAAATCAAAATAAGTTTAAATTTTGTCGTTTGTTTACCTGCTGCCAACCAAACCTACCAAAACGTGCCGCCAGTTACAAAAATGAATAAAAAACCAAAAAAAACGTTTTTTGTAGTTTTTTTTAAAGGTTTTTTATTCGATTTAAAAAAACGCGTTTTTTACATCACTATGTGCAGTGCTAATTATAAACATGTGAAACAGTCCATTAAAGACTAAAATGAAAAAGCAGAGATTTAAAGTTTAAAGTGTTATGATTGACAATTGCCAAAAAAAAAGACAGTTTAGTTTTTTATGTATTCGTTTATCATATCATTTAGCACGGGAATTAATTTACTCCTGCATATCTCATTTTTTCAAATTTATTATTTTTTGATATTTGCTGAATGATATCATTTGTGACAGTGGTCCATTATTAGATGTTTTATCTGACTTTTTCTACTGTTTCGGATGTTTATCACACGACGTTTCAGGAGTTTTGATCTACTCCCGTCTTCAGGTGAATGAACTCCTGAGGACTGCTTTTTGTTATTTATAATGGATTTTTATTTTTTAAACTAGTCTTATGCTATGTTTGGAGAGTTGAAGTGTCTTATCATTTTATTTACTCCTATTCAGTAAAGAAAGTACTACACATAATAAGATAATATGAAGTAGCAGCTGCATCGATTAGTGTAAGAGGAAAACAACTGCAATATGTGGAAAAGGTTGAATATCTGGAAACAATTATAAATAAAGATAGCCGAATAGAAGAAGAAACTAAGAACAGAATAAACAAAGCAAACACACTGTATTACCAAATAAACAACACTATGATAGGTAAAGCAGAACTAAGTGTTCTACCCACATCACTATACACAGCAGAATCCTGGGCATACTAAATAAACAGCTTTCGAAGAGTTATAGGAAAGACAAAACGAGATAGAATTTGGAGCAGAAGTATCAGAGTTGAGCTAAACTAACAGCCAGTGATTAACGAAATTGAACAGAAACAATTAAAATTATGTGCTCATATAGTGCGCCTGGACACCGAAACATACCCCAGGCAAACATATGAAATGAAAGCAGAAGAACGAAAAATAAAAGTTAAATTTGATCCCAAGTTTGATGGAAAGATAATATCCAGGAGGTAGTTAGGTAAAGACGAAAAAACATCGAGCGAGTTAAAAGAACGGCCATCAGGCATAACTGGGAAATAAAAAAGAAGTTTTATGTTGTATTTGGAGAGTTTAAGTGTTTATCGTTTTATTTACTCCTATTAAATTATATTCCCCTTATTAGCATTTTTTTAACGTGAGAGCCATACAACTATAGTACGTTTTTTTCCTATAAAAATTTTCAAGGTCAAATAATTTAGGGTTTATGTTGGCATAACTTGGATTCCTTTAAAAAAATATATGTTGGTAGAATTTGTTTTAGTAACTTTTTAGAACTAAAAATTGGTGGAAAATTAAAATCTGGCATTAAAGTTCTATGTACTTCAAAAGCTCTTGCTAATCTTTCGTAAACGTCTTCTTCTGGTATGTTAGGATGCGTATCCAACAGTTCCTCTGCACACTTCAGAAATGCTTTTTTACATTTAATTTTAAAAGTTTTCATTTTTTACGCGTATTCAGTTTCAAAAAAGAAAAGTTGACAATTTCATTTTAAATGTCAAAATGACACGTCGTTTACAGAAAAACCTGACGAAAATAAATTTTATAATAATTTTAGAAAGCAGTTTTGCCAATTTTATCTTGACCTTGAAAATTTTTATATGAAAAAAAACGTACTTTATATGAAAATTATTACGCCGGTATTCATAGTCGTTCGCCAGCGGATCGCCGGCGACTCGCCAGAGTTTTGTTATGAATAGTATGTTGGCGGCACTGTACGCCTATGTCAAATTCGAGGTTAGCAGGTTAGATTTTGTGTCAGTTTCTGTCAAAACTGACTGAAAACCTAACCTGATCACCTCGAATTTGACATAGACGTACAGTGCCGCCAACATACTATTCATAACGAAACTCTGGCGAGTCGCCGGCGATCCGCTGGCGAACGACTATGAATACGGGTGTTAGTATTTTGTAACAAAAGTTTTAAGCTACCCATATATTGGGCATGATTGAACGTTTTTGAATGGTCATGGTTATACAACGTATGAATAAGATGTTGGTGGCACTGTAAGTCTAAGTCAAATTTGAGGTTAGCAGGTTAGATTTTCCGTCAGTTTTGACACAAACTGACGCAAAACCTAACCTGCTAACCTCAAATTTGACATAATTGTGAGCTCTTGTCATAATGACTTACAGTGCCACCAACATATTATTCATACAACAAATATTTCAAAGGGAACTTGACCGGAATAATTAATGAACACCCGTTACTTTTAAAAATATCATCTACCCCTGCATTGTTCCTGTATCTTGTATATGGCTGTCTCATATAGGTTTTGTTGATTTAAAGATTTCCTCGTTAGGGGAACAGTTTGATTAGAGAGTGTTGTAGTACAACATTCTCTATTGTGGCTAATATCAAAATGCACACTTGGGCAACTTCTGTAAGCTATAGTTTTATAGTGATAATTGGTGATGTTATTTGAGCACAGCCACAGTCGATTGGGCCAGCCGGAAGAGCCTTTTAATAAATATTTGTAGCTTAATTTTTTTTTAATTTAAATTTATTCTTAAACAGGCAATTGCCTAATTACAAGAGAATAGGTACATATACATACGGATAGGGCCATAATTATACAGGGTATTCCTAAATATCATGTACATACGGAAGGAGGTAATTCTTTGGCTTATTTTATGACTAAAAATTCATATCAACGCAAACGCTTCGTTACCGATCTACACGGTGTTGAAATTTCAAGATTTTTTTAGTTTTTTCTTTATAGCTCCTGCAGTTTTTGAGATATTTAGCTCAAATTTGGAATAAAGGTTACGCTGTAGGGCTTACATCATTGGCCATGTGAAATGGTTGTGAGAATCTACAGGGTGATATTTTTTCAGGGGTCATGCCCCCTTTTCTCCCCTTGAACTTTTTTGCGGTGCGCCGGTGGTAGACTCTAAAATACAAAATGAGCTTTCTGTTTTGTTTAGAATCTTTTTGTTCTCTTGTAGTTTTTTCGTATCAGCGATCGAGAAAAAAAATAAAAAACAATTTTCTGTAATTCGCTAGACAAAATAATTTTTTTAAAATGGTATAGTAGGCTCTGGCTTTACTTGGATAATCTCGTGTTTCCATTAATTTTGACAGTTTAATCGGCACTACCTGTTGAAAATGAAAGCTGGGATGACCATTTTAAAAAAAATTATTTCGTCCACTTAAAAATTAAATTTCAAGTTTGACATTTCAGTATAAATGTAGTTGCATTCATAAATTAGGAAATATTCCATACTAGATGACAATAATTTTTGATCATACTTTAAGTAAATATATCTAGCATAAGGTTTGTGGTATAGCCTGAGACAAGTGATGTAAATCGCACTGTGATTATGTGGGAGCAGTTATAAACACATATTTTTTTAGCTGCTTCTTAAAGAGTTGCTGTGTTTGCGCAAAATCAATATCAATAGCAGGGCCGTAACTAGGCAAACTTTTATTGTAGGCAAGCCAACATTTTTGCGCCTCTCAGTGCACTAACGATACATCTGAAAAAAATACTAATGTTACTGTACGTCTTTTACATTTATCTCCGGATATTCAAAAATATATGCAAAATTTTTAATTCAAGTTTTAAAAATAAGCATCTAAATGTTAAAATAATACAATACAACACAAATAAAATAAGAACAGAAAACAAAATTATAAAACACATTTCTGATTAAAAAAAGTACACAGTATTATCTAGTCAGTAGAATATTTTAAAAATTTGTATATACAGTGTGTCTCACTTTAGACGGCACCACCCCAGTATTTTTTTCATATATTATCGGTTTTAAAAATGTCTTTTTTCGGATTATACCGCTCAAAATCTAGTTTTAGGGTATGTTACTTTCACTTCACGATAAAATGCTGGCCTACTAGGATTTAAAATAATCAGAAAAATTGAAGAAGTCGTATTAGGGATTTTTTTTATCAAAAATCTTGTTAATAAGCTAAATCCGAAATTTCATTAAAAACAAAAAATGTTGAGAATTGTCGCCATGTGATTAGGGGACTGTTATGCCCATCCATCTTCCTGGAAAATTCTCATTTAACCAAGTCTTGCCAGATCGAATAAACATTATTATCGTACGACAGTAGTAAAAATTATCGTACATTTTATCTTATTATAATATTTCGGATTATACATAGGAAAATATAACTACAAGAATGAAATAATTCTGAAATAAATCCGATTTTACTTGGTGTGTCTGGTAGAAGAACCGATCATAAATCGACAATACGTGCTAATTAAACCACGAATCGAAAATGACTGCAGAAAGAATTTTTAGTGAAAGACAGAAGTAGAAAGTGGGCATGTGGAAAATCGATGGGGAACCCCCTATAAGTACGGTGATGCAACGTGGTCAGCTTGTCATCAAAATAATAACAGTTCCGAATTAAATTTCAGCACCTTGTGATTAATACCGGTTTAGCAAAAATATCTGCACGTAACTGTCATATCGATAATACGGTCAATATTAGTACGTATTTGCCAAATTTGTGAGAATTTTCAATAATAGCCAAATTATCGTACATTATGCCATTATTGTACATGTGGTATCATACATCGTACGACTGGCAAAATTATCGTACAAAAACGATAATTATCGTATGTCTGGCAACACTAATTTAACCATTCCCTAACCACAACTGCATAATTGATAGTACTTTCCTGCTGTACTGCAACTGGAAGATCATGTAAAGCATCCCATAAAACGTTATTTAAATTTTTTGAGAGATTTTAAAAATTTTGTTTTTAATGAAATTTCGGATTTAGCTTATTTGAACGATTCTGAACAACTTTTATTAGCAAGATTTTTTGATAAAAAAATCCCTAATACGACTTCTCCAATTTTTCTGTTTATTTTAAATCACAGTAGGCTAGCATTTTACCGTGAAGGGAAAGTAACATACCCTAAAAGTAGTATTTAGTGAGGGGTATAATCAGAAAAAAGGTATTTTTTAAATCGATAATTTATAGAAAAAATACTGCAGTGGTATATGTGATATGTGCAATCAGTGAACCCGCTCCAATAGTCATTTAAACTTTAAATTAGTTTGTCGCCACTGCTGCATTACAATCAATTTTAAAAATGCAAAAAGTTTTGTGATTAGAATAAGGTCACCTAAGCGGTGCGCTAAAAAGCTGATAATTCTAATGCTTTGATTGATATAGGTGGGAGTTACAAAACAAACACCATTACAATCTGGCAGACATAGGTATAACATTCCCTTTGTAAACTGCACAAGGCAATGTAATGTACTGACCAGATTGGGCGCAATTCGCACGATTATAATTAGCATTAATTAGGCTAAAATTGTCTATATTACAAATTTATTTGTTTTTTTATTAGTGAAGAAGAAGTTACTTTTTTCAGTGCAATTTTGGCGCCCCTTGTCGCTGGCGCCTGTAGGCGGGGGCCTACTCGGCCTATACCTAGTTACAGCCCTGTCAATTAGTACAGAAACTTTGTTTGCCAATTTAATAAAATTATTAATATGTGAATTTCTAGATAATGACGTAAAAGAAATGTAGACTAGTGGTGTTAATCTTGTTGGCCTACTAGGAACTTGTAACTGAAAAAACTTCGCAGTTTCACATCGTTTATGTATTTATTTATAATTTTAAATCTAAATACTAACAGACTATAGTTTCCGGATGTCTCCAAGCTAGGTACTTCAAACTCCACACGGAGCGTAACCGTTCTCACCGTCGTAGAATTTGGGTATGTATTATATTTGCTATAATATAAATATCTTAAAAATCTGTTTTTCACCTTTTCCAATTTTTGTTTTGGTCCAACGTTAATTGGATACCACACAACAGATGCATATTCAAGCTTCGATTTAACAAACGCATTATACAACATTTTTAAGGATCTAGTATTTTTGAGATGGTAAGACTGTCTAATTAAAAATCCTAGGTTGCGTAAAGCTCGGTTTTTAACGATTTCAATGTGGACGTCAAACTTGAGTTTGAAATCGTAGTGAACTCCCAAATCTTTAACATTTGCAGTTTTGTGAAGCTCTTCATTATTCATTTTATAATAATATACTAATTTATTTGTTTTCAAAATTAATGACATTACACAACATTTGCATATGTTAAAGTCAATTTTGTTTCTAAGGCTCCAGTCGCAAACACTATTAATATCAGCCTGTAGAGGAAGGTTATCATTAGGACTTCCTATTTTAGAGTAAAATTTCATGTCATCAGCAAACAGTAAGCAACTTGAGTGCAAGTCATTAATGAAGGTTAAGAATAGTATTGGGCCCAAATTAGACCCTTGGGATACTCCAACATTAACTGTGAATTTACCTGAAGTATTCCCGTCATGCTTTACAAAAAATATCTGTTTTGCAAGTACGAACTGAAAAACCGCATATTGATAGATGACAACCCATACGTATACAACTTTTGTAATAAGATATCGTGATCAACTGTACCAAAAGCTTTTTTGAAATCCGTATATACAACATTCACCTGTTTTTTTATTTTGAAAAGAAGCCATTACATCATGTACAAATGTTGCTAGATTGGTACTTGTCGATATTTTAGGAACAAAGCCATGTTGAGAACTACTAACATAATAATGGTAGATTCTTCCGGGTTATGCCGTGGTCGTCGATTTGAACTTGACGTTTCGCTGCTCATGCTGTCAGCTTCTTCAGAAGTTTTCTAAAGACTGATGTTGGTGTCTTTTGCACCTGGTTATATACCGAGGAGTCGTTCGATATGTATGTTATTTGTATTTGTCGTTTTTCCGCTTGGTTGTTCACGTGAAACTTGTATATGGACGGATTGGTTTTGCAGAGCTACCTTCCATGTGTTACTAAGGCGATAGCAGTCTTCTCGATTGAAATTATTTGGATTTTTAATAATACTTCCCTCGTGTTATTCAGGAATCACTAGAAATTATTAAAAATCCAAACAATTTCAACCGAGAAAACGGCTACCATCTTAGTAACACATGGAAGGTAGCTCTGCAAAACCAATCCAACCATAAACAAGTGAGCAACCAAGCGGAAAAACGACAAGTCCCAATAACATACTAGATCTACATGAGCAACCAACCGTAACGGCTCCTCGGTATATAACCAGGAGCAAAAGGCACCAACATCAGTCTTTAGAAAACTTCTGAAGAAGCTGACAGCATGAGCAGTGAAACGTCAAGTTCAAATCGACGACCTGTTCAAATAATTTAGCAACAGCCGATAGTACTGCAATAGGTCTATAATTTTCCATGCAGGATTTGTCACCTCCTTTAAATACTGGGGTAATCAATAGCTCTTTCCAATAATGGGGAAACACATGGGTTTTAAGGAAGAGATTGAATATATAAATTAGTGGGAGTTCAAGGTAATCTGAACACGTCGTAATTATGTACGTAGGAATACCATCACTAATACTGATTTCCTCAATTCCTCTTGTAGTCTAGATGAATTGCATAAATATACAGAGTGATCCGTTTGATTAGGGAACATTCAAAATTTATGTAGCTGCAGATTTTAGAAGTATTCATTGATAATGTCATTATTATATGCACAAAATACTGCAGTTTTACATGATCCACGCCTTTTTCAATTGTAATTCAGAAAGCGTCAAACATAATTCAGATTAGTAAATTGTAATTCAGAAAGTGTAAATTGTAACTCAGAATGTGTAAATTGTAATTCAAATTAGTAAATTGAAATTCAGAAAGTGTAAATTGTAATTTGGAAAGTGTAAATTCTAATTCAGAAACCAAAGGACGACTTTTATGTGGTATTACTATGTAGGTACATACAAACACGATGTCTGGTGTGCAAAAAATTTACCTAATATTGATTGTCAAAAAATCGTCAGACAAGTCGATTTTAATTTTGGTTGAAAATTATCGGTTCATCATAGAATTCACGTCATTGTTATGTAAGCCTTTTACGTGAATTAATTTGTCAATTATTTATTAAGCAATGCAAATATTAAGTAAACTTGTGGCAGCTTTTACACACATCCTGTATAGATGTATCTATATAGTAATTTTTCATAAAGATCGTTCTTTGGTTTCTGAATTACAATTATTGATGCTTTCTGTGTTATAATTGAAGCTTTCTAAATATCAATTAACGCTTTCTGAATTACAGTTTACACTTATGGAATTACAATTTACTAATGTGAATTACAAGTTACATTATCCGAATTACAATTTACTATTTTGAATTAAGTAGAAGTTACACTTTCTGAATTACAATTTACTAATCCCAATTACAATTCAGACCTGCATTACAGTACACTAATCTGTATTACACTTTACACTTTCTAAATTACAATTTACTAATCTCAATTACAATTTACACATTCTGAATTAATATTTACTAAACTGAATTACAAGTTACATTATCTGAATTACAATTTACTAATTTAAATTACAAGTTACACTTTCTGAATTACAATTTACACTTTTTGAATTACAATTTACTAATCTGAATTACAATTTACTAATCCCAATTACAATTCAGACCTGAATAACAGTACACTAATCTATATTACAATTAACACTTTCTGAATTAATATTTACTAATCTGAATTACAAGTTACATTATCTGAATTACAATTTACTAATCTCAATTACAATCTACACATTCTGAATTAATATTTACTAATCTGAATTACAAGTTACATTATCTGAATTACAATTTACTAATTTAAATTACAAGTTACACTTTATGAATTACAATTTACACTTTTTGAATTACAATTTACTAATCCCAATAACAATTCAGACCTGAATAACAGTACACTAATCTGTATTACAATTAACACTTTCTGAATTAATATTTACTAATCTGAATTACAAGTTACATTATCTGAATTACAATTTACTAATCTCAATTACAATTTACACATTCTGAATTAATATTTACTAATCTGAATTACAAGTTACATTATCTGAATTACAATTTACTAATCTGAATTACAATTTACTAATCCCAATTACAATTCAGAACTGAATAACAGTACACTAATCTGTATTACAATTAACACTTTCTGAATTAATATTTACTAATCTGAATTACAAGTTACATTATCTGAATTACAATTTACTAATCCCAATTACAATTCAGACCTGAATTATAGTACACTAATCTGTATTACAATTTACACTTTCTAAATTACACCGGTTCATAATAGACATTATGAAAATCAAAAAAAGAGAAGAAAAACAGCTGTTCAACTAACAAAACAGGCCCACTAAGATCTTTGTTGGAATAAAAGACATCCTGTTGTAATGAACAACGGCTCCAGAATGTCCTCTTCTGTGCCAAAGGGGGAGGGGTTTTAGTCGATAGGCACCTGGCTTTCCCACTAGGTGAATCCGACATACCCCGCAAGTACGGGATAGCGGAAATTTATGAAATTTCCCCTCCTCCGTCAAAAAAAAATTACAATTTACTAACCTCAATTACAATTTACACTTTTTGAATTACCATTTACTAATCTGAATTACAATTTACACTTTCTGAATTACAATTTGTTAATATAGGTAAAGTACAAGTTACAATTTCTGGATTAGAATTTACGAATCTGAATTACATTTAACGCTTTCTGAATTACAATTTATTAATCTAAATTACAAACAGCACTTTCTGAAATACATCTGATACTTTCTGAATTACAATTGAAAAAGGTGAATTCGCAGAGCCAGTGCATGTCAAAGATCATGGAAAAAGTCAACCAAGTGGTACACTTGTGCAGTGCGCTTTTTGTTACAAACAATTCCAAAGTGTTAGTACGTGTGTTCAAAGAAAGTTTAGACGTGAGTTTGGTATTAGACAAGCACCTAAATATGATGACATTATGTGATGGTATCGATAGATCGAAGGAAAACGTCAGAATTTGAACTTCGGGAATGCAATTTTCTAGAGCTTCAAAGCAGTTTCCGGTGAAAAAACGTAGTTGTAGTTTGTTGCAATTATTTATAATTATACCATATTTTGTAGATATTTACATCATTATGCCGTGTAAGTGTACAATGCCTGGCTGCAGAGGCATAAATGTGAATAAGGTATATGTGTTTAATTTCAGGAAAGATACTATTTTATATAAAAAATAGTTTATCGTATACCAAGGGCAAACTTTATTCCATCCAAGCACTCCAAGGTATGCAAATTCCATTTTCTAGCAGTGAATTTAGTTTTGTTTAATTATAACATTTTGAACAACAATTTTTAAATGTTCAAAACAAATGAAATGTGTCACAGTTGGTGTTAAAATGTTTTATCTATGACCACTACTAAAAGTAGGCCTTTTAGCGCTAGCTTGTTTCACTAAAAGTGACGTTTTATAGTTTACCGTGGTTAAAAAAATCAGCTGTTTACTTTTAGCACATGAGCTAAAAGTGAAGTGAGGTTATAAAACTACAATTTCGAACTGGAAGTGAAGTTGTAAAGTTATTCTAGTTGCTTCTTGCATTACAGGTAAAGTGTTTTTCAAATAATTAAAGCATTATTTAATGAATACAGTCAGATGTGGAGTATCAATAATTACATTTCGTAACTCACCTTGACAGCACTGGCGTGGCAAACAATCGCCCACGCGGCGTGGGCTACTGTTTATTATGACATAAATTAGAAGTGTCGCAGATGCAAACCTTTGTTAAATCGATATTTATGGACTAATAACGGTAAAATTAAGGTCGTAGATAAAATATTGTATGCAACGCGTGCTAAAAGTCGTTTATGCACGAGACATGTTATGAAACTCAGCCTTCGGCTCCGTTTCATAATTTTCATGTCTCGTGCATAAACGTCGACTTTTAGCACTTGTTGCATAAATAGCTATTAGTTTATTTTATTGGTAGCCAATATCCTAGCAAGGAAAGACTAGCGAAAATTATAATTAATTCTACAGTCATTACTTTGATTAAAAATTATTGCAATAAGAGTCAAAAACTAAGTAGGTACGTTAGCAAATATATAAGCCAAACTTTGAGTTTTATATTTATTACAAAGATTATAAAGACAGTTATTCAATTTTGGGATTGATATTGCGCTACCTATAGTGATATTCAAAATTATGGTCTTGGTTTTGTTTCGTTTTCCATTATTAAAAAAGCAAATAGAGTACAACTACTAAGAGCTCAGTTTGTGAATGGTAACCCCGTTTCCACAGGAAGCCCTTAGTTTTAAAGTTCTAAACACTGCGCCTATACGATTTAACCGACGTTTGACCTACCTGTGCTGACGGCTTGCCTTGCCTCTAGGTGGTGTTGATAATACACATAATTAACAAAACTGTATTTTTGCTTGTAGTTTCTCTAGTCGAAATTAAACTGTATCATGCAAAAACATCTGTAAGGCCAGACATTTAACTAATTGTGTAATTTTCAGGTCAAAAATTTCACTGTGTGTGTGGTAAATCATATCGTCACGTGCAGTCTCTGTACAACCATTCAAGATTTGAATGTGGTAAGGAGCCCCAGTATGCTTGCCCAAGTTGCCAATATAAAGCCAAACGGAAAAATAGTTTACTCAGTCATCTTCTACGCAAACATGGTGCACTTGTTAGAAGTAAAAAATAAACGATTCATATTTTCTTGAATAGTTTGTCATAGTACTTCATTCAATTGTTTTCATCGAATGACACAAAATGTTGGCTTTGTGAATATTTAAAACTTTTGGATATGGCAAAACACTCAACGAAATATCATGGATTGACTTAGAAGTAGAACCTCTTAGAAAGTTGCAAAAGATGTACCTACCATTGTTCGGACAACTTTTCTTATTGTAATTATGGATTTACTTTGTAATATACAGGGTCCGGCAATGATGCGGTAGTGGAAGATATTTGTAAAAGTATGAAAGTTACATAAAATTTATTTATTTATAAGTTGTAGACACGAAGGTAGTGTACATTACTAAAATACTTTTGATTATACAAAAAAGTGTGATAAACCAAAATTACTTCTTTTTAAATCAGAACTGCCCATATTTGGGTAGCTTAAGAGTTTTATGTTAACCAACAATAACCATTTTGGATATATTGATGATTTTATGCAAAAAATTCTGAACTTCGTTCGGCTACTGTAGGTAACAAAAACAATGGAATGAAAGAAAACGTTACCAAAAAATTGAATAAAATCGTTAATATCTCGAAAACATTGAACCCATACGACATTATATTAAAATGATTAGCATTTCAACACAAAACTTTTAAGATACTCAAATATAGGGTGTTCTATTTAAAAAAAAATAATTTTCTTTCGCCACTTTTTTGAGCCACCCTCTATAATCAAAAGTATTTTACTAATGTGCAACACATTCGTACCTACAACTTTTATATCAGCACATTTTTGTAACTCTCATAGTTTTAGAAACATCTTCCATCCCCGCATGATTACCGAACCTTGTATGTGTCGTCATTAAACCTAGAAACAACTTAAAAAGTAGTTCTCTATAGTTAAAACTAGTATTTTTTAAGTCCTAGTACTATTTTTTTTACTCATTTCTTGTATTATATAGTTTTTAAATAATGGTAAGTGAATGTATTTTCAATTATTATATTTAGACTTAAATAGATGGCCTGGATGTATCACTACGTAACTCAAATATATGATTTTTCGTAAAAAGAAAATTGCTACACAAACATTACTGATAGTAAGCTAAAGAAGTGATTATTTTAAGTTACTTTTTCGACAATACGAATGTTTGTAAGTACGCCTTGTGTTTAGACGATTATTGTTGTTGGCAGTTTTTTGGTTTTGTCACTTACACAGAAATTACAATCCTAAAACGAATGGAGGAACTTTTTTAACATCGTATCTCTGCTTGAGGAATAATGGGCTTATTATTATATAATACTTGTATTTCTCAGTTCTTTTACAAATTCTACTGTATACTTATAACAAATTAAAGGTAAATAATTTATTTCCAGTTTTACATTCAAGATGCATTACATAATTATACCAACTGCTGTCTGGAGAATTGATCAAAAGTTCCTCTACATATGCATGTATCATTGGCAATATGCTGTTGATTTCATTTTCATGGTCACCAACACACCATGCTATACTCATATGAAATGAAGGATCCTAAAAAAGGTTTAAAAGATGTGTCTCTTCGACTGCATTAAGTGTGGCATAATTACTAACCTCATAAAAAGCCGGTAGTCGAAATTCTGCTAAGCAAATATTTAAATATTCCACTAGCTTAATCAACGTATCATGGCCACTTTTGATCTCTAATCCTACAAAAGTTCGCGTTCTTTCTTCGTTGCAATACACTTTTAATGAATCAAATACTATAATAAACCTGAAACAAAGTTTTATAGAGCATGTTCCGAAAAAAAATTTATACAACGCACTTTGTAATTAATGAAACCTTCTCACGTACTGACTGCATAAACGAATCTATCCAATGATGCCTTAATACAACTGTCTTTGTTAAACTTATATGAAAATGATCCACAGCCTGCAATTCAAGGTTTTGCAAACTATTAGCTATTTTTCTTATAATTTGAAGGATAACGTCAGATGGCTCATCTGCAATAATTAATGAGCAAATTAAGCATATTTACGATCAAAAGCAAATAGATTTTTACATGGTATATATACGAATGTAGCCCAGTTTCCTCGTTCGTGTGGAAATGACCGAATCCTTCCATTGTGCTGCAAGGGATCATCAACAGGCACACTTTGATCTACGCTTATTCTTTGATTTATAACTTCAGGTAGAGGTAGTCTAGAAATAAAATACTACAAGTACGCATATTCAATATACGGAAAATGCATACCTGGTTTGTAACCGTTTATTGGATTCTTGGTTGGACTGTGAATGACATCGTTTCGTAGAAACTCGCCCAATAGGCACTTCGTCGTCTGAAGTGTCACTACCGTAATTGCTAAGAAGTGTTAAAGCTCCTCTATACATAGTTTCTGCTTAAAATGCTCTGCATAACCTAATTGTCCGTAATGATTTCGATGCAACTATAATAACTGCAAAATTCAGCTTGTAGAATTACAAATCAAAAATTAACCCTGATGGTAACAAATTGAAACCGCTTCTAACGTTCTAACCTCAAATTTTAATTATAAAATTCCCATTATACCTAATATTCATTCACCGTTTTCGACATTCTCCAAAAACTATAACATCCAGGATCCCATATAGGGTTGACCATGAGTGTAGTATATAGATGATTTTTTAAATTTCGAATTTGAAAAACGCAATAGGGGGAAAGTATGGGTATTATAACCAGAAATAACACATATATTTTATTTTTTTTTCAAGCCTTGTGGCTCTACAGAAACGCAACATTTGAATTTTGAAAAAAAATATTAAATGTTACAAATAAAAACCTACAGATGAAAGAAAAAAGTTTTAATGCCGAAAGGAACAAATTTAGAATAAAAAATATATATTTAATATTTATTTTTGTGTTGGAAGCGTATCGTAAGTTCATGTGAGTTAAATCTCACTCGAATAAATCTATCACGTACTTCTTGACGTATGACACAACTGCATGTCTCTGTGGTAAGTCACATCGTTCCATAACTCGTGTGTGACGTAGTAAACGAGGATATGAGTCAGAAGTATTAGGTAATAGTGTTAACCAGTTTCCTGATGACTTTGCGATCATACATAACAGGTTCTATATTATTTAGATCATTGTTTAAATAGCGAGATAGTTTTATTTGTAATACCAAATAACGTGTCATTGCATTTTTATTTCTACTATTTGCTACAGTGCCATCATATCCAACAGCACAGAGATTGTTAAAGGTAATATTATTTTGTGTGTTACATATTGTGAGGGTCGCGTATTCACAAACATTTTATTTAGGTTATTTTATTTTCAGGAAAGACAATAAAGAAAGAAACTCATGTTTTTATAACTAGATGTGTTTGTATATACTCGTATTGTAGTAGTAAACAATTATAGCTCTTAAATGAAAGCTTTCGTTTAATTTGAATAGGGTGTAATCCGATGTCTTTTGCAGCTGTTAGGAATGCAGCAGGACGTAATAAATTATCTCTGCGCATAGTATAACGAGAACCGAAAACTGTGTTAAATTTATGACCGGGGGAGTAAGCGGATTTGGAAAACAAATAGCCCATACCGCCAACTAATTTAGTTTAAAATTTATATGGTTGTGTGATTTCAACCAAAGAAACACGTGTTGAGGGTAGTTTCGAATACACCGTGGGAAATCCCAATTTAAATCTTGATTGAAAAAGGATTAAGCAGTCGTGGGCTTTATAAGGGCAGCTACCAATTAACGTAACGACGCTCTGGCAAAGAAATTTAGATTTTTTTGTCATTGGCTGGACACTCCGCCACCCGGAATGGAGGGATTTTTATAAGTTGTATACATAAGTTGTATAAAACGCATCTGAGTAGGACTGCAAAAAAAAGAAAGCCGAGTCTGGTGCATTTGGTAGTTCTACGCGTAATACGGAGAACTACTGTGGCAGATCACAACTGTTTAACCCTTACTTCTCTAGGTGCAACATAGTCCGACACCGCAAGGCAACTTGTTAGTAAGACTGTCGGGGCACCGACTCTTTGCCTATCTCTTACTTCTATAGATACAACACAGTCCGACACCCCAAGGAGACTTGTTAGTAAGACTGTGCACACCGATTATTTGTCTCTCTTTCTCTTCACTAGGCGTAACACAGTTCGGCACCACAAGGGGACTTGTTAGTAAGACTGTGGACGTACCGACTATTTGTCTCATTTTACTTCGCTAGAAATCTATCAAATGGTTCTAGTAGTCGTGGACATAGAAAAGTTCTCAAGCGCTTTAAAGCTGATCTTGACTATTTTTACACATTATGAATTTCGCTTGTTCAATACATGTCATTTCTTATAACATTTCCAATTTTTTTATGAGAAACATGATAATGCTGTGCGTGCTACAGCAACTTGTTTTTAATTATACACAGGGATATTCTGCAAGAACTTTTATTCGCTCACGACTACAACCTAATCCTGCTGTACTCCCATCGAATGTATTTCGCAGGTTGTTCTTTATATGGTGCTATGAACACATTTTAAGCTTCTATGATTATTATAGAAATAAAATAATATTTCATGCATATCATATAATATTTTATAAATATTTAAGGTATGTGCTAGTTCAATTTTGGTAAATAGGATAAACCAGCATTGGCTTTCATGATAATTGTGAGCCTGTATTAAAAATAGTGTTAGCCTTGATTTAAACAAAATGTAGTCAGAGTAGGGTTGGAAACAATATTAAACAATGAAGTATCGAAGACACACAATTGGGGGGGGGGGGGGCAAGCTAAAAGGTGTTATTTTGGCTTCCCCAATAAATAGTTGTAAAATTGTGAATAAATATCCTTTTCCCAATTAAGTGAGTTTAAAAATTGATTGAATGTCCCGTGGGTGTACTGTAGTGGAGTGCATTCATTTGTAGCACCTCTGCAGAAGGTTGACTTGTATTCCGGTGGCTGTTTTTGGACATCCGAGCAGAGTAATTGAACCCCCTAGAAGCTGGAGGTAGGCAATGACCTTCGTAGAGAACAGTGCAGCTCTAAGTATGGGCAACAGGGACAGCTGGAAGGAGTTTTTAGCATCACAGGGGTTGAGTTACAGGAATCGTCCTGCGGCGGCGCTCAGAGGCTGGTTGACGGACAAAGAGGGGGCTAAGCATCGTGGGAGTCGCTAGGAGCCCAAGTTGAGCCCTAATTCCGTTCCAAAGCCAACCAAAGGTCAGAAAACTTTACCCTAAAAGACAGAATTTAATGCATTTCGTGGTGGCGTCGGTTTTTATAAGCACTTTTGGCAGAAGCGTCCATTGAGTGTGTTTTGTGACGTTATTTACTTACGGCATTTGTTATCACCTAGGCAACGCTTTAATTACATAATCACAGACAATTGTCGTTTAGTAGCAGGCTTGGTTTTGCGATTTGTGAGGTTGGAACGCCATTTTCCCTTTAGTTAAATAATATCTTGCTATTCTGTTTGTTAAATCACTATTACTTATACAAATAGTTTCCTTTTAAATTATTAAAAAATAATATAACGATAGTTGATTTGATGGCAAATGTATTTCTTGTAATTCATTAATAATCAAAATAATACTTGCGTGCATGTAGAGACCCGACGCATTTGAGATAAGAGCTCATTTTGAGATTATTAAACTCATTTATTTATAATATCCAATACACAACAGCATTATCGCCTTCCAGTAGACGACTGTTTAATACATATATGGTAAACTTTTCCGAAGCTGAACTCTTCATTATTTGCAATATTTACTCCTATTAAACTGTTAATAACACTTATTTATGTATAAAAAACTGCATTTTGCTTGTCTAAACAATAAATGACTGATTTTGATTTGCATTTAAACATATTAAAACTTTCATTTCCCAGTCCTAATGTTAATTTTTTAACTTGAACTTTATAACGCCTTGTTTCAATTTCATTTCAAAAGCGCGTTAATGCATTTAACACCGACTTTACGGACCGCCTTATTGCTACATTTTGTAGCAAGAGAATTCAAGTTAATCGCACCAGGCGTGTGTAGCGGAGCGATTAACACCTGCACATTTTCGCGTCTGAACTTGTCGCATTTCGATCCGCGTTGGCTGTTAAAACAGTGCAATAGGTGGCTTAGTATTGATTTTTCCATATATTTAATAGTTACTATATTGCTAGCGGCTATAAGTGGGGAGGTCACAGCGTAAGTGAGACAGACAACCAACTCTTCGATGTATTTGGTGAGCTGTGTGCAAGCGCGTCGTCCGCATGGTGGGGAAGTGAACCTCACGGTCAAGTTTAAAATTTGCTTCTAAAGGCGGAGTTCGAATTCTCAGGCATGCGCACGAGACGCGTAGTACGACGAGTGAGACTATGTCGGCGCCGTACTGTTTTCGCGCGTTCCCAGGTCCTGCTAGCAATATAGTAACTATTAAATATATGGATTTTTTGAGAGGCGTTCTTCTTTTTCAAGCAAGCGAAGCCGCATGTAGCATTGTTCGCGGGCGCGCTTCCAGCGTTGGCTGCGCTTCCGTTCATCGAAATCGCTGCGATGCGTCTTCTAAATTATGCCGTGAACATCATCGGCCGGCTAGTGTGGGCTAGAATCGGCTAGTATTGGCTCACAAATCAAGCAGCTATTTGGGCTCTCACGCTTAAATTCAGCATCCCGAAGCTAATGTTTTTGGCTCTTCGTACGTAGCCAGGAATTTTCTTCCTTTTGATGCGTTTTTTTGCGTCGTCCTTGGGATTCTGAGGATCATGCAGTCAAGTTGGCTTTGAGTCTTCATAGAGAAATGCAACGAACAGGACTCCCCTACCGATCGCTGGACTTCATCATTAATTAAACTGTAAGTACAGGGTTATTCATTATAAATTACCCACCCCTTATCATCGTTATTATTGCCTATAGAAAAAAAAGTTTTAAATAAAAGTTATGTGGTTATAACTGAATTTTGTTAAAATGCTATCAAAAGTACAGTGGCGTGCATAATTAAGGGGATACAAAAAAGTAATATATTTTTTTAAATGGAACACCCTGTATATTATTAAATTTTTGGAATGATCTTTTTTTCCTGATTTCAAAAATATACCATATGTTACCCTTACCTTATACCGTTTTTGAGTTATTAAACGTTGAATATCTTAGTTAAACTAGTTACTGTAAATAGGAATTATTAAAGTAAGCTATGAAAATGCAACTATTTTGTTTGATAAGTGACATTTCTTTAATGAAATAATAAAAATTAGTTATCATTTATTTATATTTAAATTTCCTGAATAAAACTTTGTTATATTTAATAATGTTAACTAGTTTAACTAAAATATTTGACGTTTAATAACTCAAAAACGGTATAAGGTAAGGGTAACATATGGTATATTTTTGAAATCAGGAAAGAAAGATCATTCCAAAAATTTAATAATATACAGGGTGTTCCATTTAAAAAATATATTACTTTTTTGTATCCCCTTAATTATGCACGCCACTGTACTTTTGATAGCATTTTAACAAAATTCAGTTATAACCACATAACTTTTATTTAAAACTTTTTTTTCTATAGGCAATAATAACGATGATAAGGGGTGGGTAATTTATAATGAATAACCCTGTACATGCCATTATCAGCTCTGTTTTTTATCGACAAAGGCATGATGCCACAAACTTGTGTCAGTTCTTGCTAAGATCTTAGCAACTCAAACTGAGCATGTCAAATCAATCTTTGGCTCAATTGTTATTACCGCTAAAGTGCGAGTATTTAAATAATTCGAAATTGCTAAAATAGCGTGTATACTATATCTCAGATAAGCGCCCTTGGCGTTATACGTTTATGTCAATTGCGATTGCACAGGTGTTAGCCTGAAGTTGTAATTTAAGCTATAACTAGCGAGTTCTGAAATACTGCTTCGAATTGAAGTTTTTAAATGTTATTTTGTCCCGATATACAATTACATGTGTGTGTGTTGGGTGACGTCAACATGGACTTATTGTTTTGATTATTAAATATTCTTTTGACTGTTAGGTACTGTTTGTTGTTTGCATTACTACATTTCAATTGAGGTATGCAGCGAAGCTTACAAGGTAGGTGGCCCAATTCATTTATTAATCTACTGTTCAATTGTAAAAGCCCGAAGCATTTCGTAGCCTTATTCTTACACCACGCCATATTCTACCGAAAGTTAAAAGAGCTAGCTGAGGCCTTATCAACCCCTTCGTTTAAGGGTGGTACAACTTCCTCTAAGTCAAATTTTTAGGAAGCGAGAGTTGAACTTGGGAGAGAATTCTATATTTGATTTGATGATTGTATGGATTAGATGGAATTCGAAAGTGAATAAAAATTATAAAATCTTTTATTTTCACGATCACAAATTTACATCGATTTGAGTATTTTATGAAATTTATAATAAAATATTTATGGTTTTGCTTTCAATTATTCTAACATATTCGCTTAACTTAAAACGAATGATTTGCACATATTTTTTCAATTTAAAATTTATAATAAAATAATAAATACATTAAAATTTCAATTACGACTAGTCTAATACTATTATGATAAAATTATTGATAATAAATTATACAATTACATTAAAAGTCAATTAATTAAAAATATATGGTTTGTATGCCTATCTTTAAAATATTTAGATCAACATCTATAACATACAATTATTAATCAATTAAAATTAAAAGCAGCAGTCGACACGTTATTTTAAATCATAGCAGAACTGGTAATGGGGAGGATCGGGAGGAATTGGTGGAGGATCCTGAGGAATAGTAACACCTTCAGCATCCAGCAGTCTTAATTTAATTTCCATTGACAACAAAGTGTCTAAATCTTTATCAGTCTCACGACTTTGCATACGTTGCCCCAAGAGTGCGTTGATCCCATCCGTCCAATAAGCTAACGTTAATTCATCTGGTGCGACACAATCTAAAGATTGCAGATCGACTCCTTCCAAAGCTAACGAAAAAGCAAGATGGTGAGACGATTTTCGGCCTCGCATATGTGGGCAATCCCGGCCCACTAATAAAGCACGTATGTCTGATACCGCTAGTTTTGAGCCCAGTTCTTCAATACACGGAGCACTTTTTTCGTCGCAATCTCCATAATGAAGAACTTTATGATTAGGCGACAGCCTCATGTACCAAAACTTGTCTTTGATACGCTGCCCACGTGCTGAGTACTTTGTGAATCGTGTACCTTCAACCAAAAATGCCAGTCGTTGCTGCTTTATCAAAGCCAAAATTTCTGGTGAAATTTGTTCACGTAATTCTACTATTGGCCTTGCATGCGATTCCCATTCTTCTCGCGAGGTACGCTCCTGCTGCCACAGGGCTGTAATTTCACTATAGGTTAACACTTGCAAACGTGCTTTCAGCTGCTCAAGGGACGGAGGGGACACAGCAAGGGCACGAACAATTTGCTCTCTAACAACACTCGCTACCTTTCCGAAATCCTCAGCAGTCGCACGCATTTCCTTCCAGGTTTTATTTAGCAACATAATACATATGTAAAAGCATTCTTCGAATGGATGGTCATGGGTGAAAAAGAGTGGTTGAAACGATTGCCCTTGTTCAGAAGGGGCTTCCCCTATTGCCAGCAATTCACACAAGATCCGAACCAGTTCAACGCTGGCACGGCCAAAGGGACATTCGTGCTCATCAGCTCGACAGCTGTTCTCGAGCACGAGTTTTGTATAGCTGTCAGGATACGTCCGAGCAAAATAGATCATGCAGTCGAGCGCCAGTAAGCCAGGAGGCGTTTCTATGAAATCCAAAGCAGGATTTATGTCGTTTTTGAAACCAAGCTTCTTGTAATCTCGGGTAAAACCACTCGGTCCCCTTGTCCCGCCTGCTCCTTCTCCATCAAAAGCTATGCGACGCAACTCCTTGATTTTTTCGTGCCCATCTTGATCCTGAAAAAAAGCTATTATTATTAACTGCATTTGCGATATACAGGGTGTCAACTTTCAAACTGTAAGCTTTGGTTAAATTACACAAAAGTTGCTTTTTCTGGAGAATTAGTTTAGAGCCGGTCAAAAATAAAAAAAATTCCTAGCTCACTTGATATATTCGAAAAAAAAATTTGTTTTAAATTTAGCTTCTTTTTTATGTTTTTATTTCATACTGATGTCAAAAATTACATTTATCCGCAAACGTCACAAAAGTGACAACTTATTTGTCTTTATTGACAAGGTAAAAGTGTCACTTTATCTGCCTAAGCAGACAAAATAGCGACTTTTGCGTACTTTATCTGCCTAAGCACACAAAATGGTTGCTCTCTTTCTTTCTTTCTATGTTTGTTCGCTATCTCCTCCGAAGATACTGGACCGATTAAATTGTATGATGGCTTAAAATTTTGCTAATTTTTAGAATTAGTTCGTAGGCCGGTTTTTATTTTCAAAAAAGTACGAAAAAGTTTTAATTTAAATAAACCTTTAAGCAGCGGATCGGAGCATCTGTCGCCGTGGGTTATGGTGTGACAGCTGCTGTGGCCGTGTGCTATTAGCACGGGTGATGCAGTATGGGCATATATCATTACAGTTGCGCGTTATCTGAACAACAGAGGTTGGCGCAGGGGTACAGTGCTCGCCTGAAATTTACCTGAATACGTTTGCGGATAAAATAGTATATGTTATTCGGAGTAAAAGTGACTTTATGTGGCTTAGCTGAATTATTTGCCTCACTAACGTTCGGCTAAATAAACTTCAGCTTCGCCACATAAAGTATCACTTTTACTCCTAATAACATAATCTACTATTTTCGGATTATTTATGGTACAAAAAATGGAACTTTAAAATCCTAGTACTTTAAAGTAACATTTTAAAGTTCAAGTACTTTAAAACTTATTTATTGTACAAAAAATGGACCATTAAAGTCCTAGTACCTTAAAGTAAAATTTTAAAGTTCAAGTACTTTAAAATTATACGTCAGTTGTTGACATGACATTTGAAATGATTTACAACTTTTCATTTAAAATTCATTAAACTTGCAGTATGAAATAAACCGTTGTATTCACCACGAACGAAAAGTGTTTTTAAAGGTCCTCGCAAGTAATTCCGTAAACAACTTTCTCGTCTTTAAAATGCCACTTTTCGTTCTAGATAAATAAACTACTATTAATGACCTGAATTTTTAGCAATGGATGCCAACCATTGTGCAGAATTTAGTGGTGTTTTCGCGGGTATTTTAATTTTTACACCTTTACATAGTATTGTTATAAACTTTTCAGCAAATTACAAATTCAGTAAAAACAGTAACATGAAACGAATACAACAAATCTTACCTGAGGATCCATCTTAGTCATCATACGTTGTTCAAGAAGTCCTAAAGTGAGCGTCTGAAGAACATACAACTGGTGTGCCATTTCAGCGCCCTCAGCGGCCCCTGTTTGCAATATGTTATTCTGAATAGCAGTCCTCACTTGCTTTGAAGCTAATGTAGAAGCTAAAGTACGACGTTTTGCAAGATCTGCTTTTAGCAGCAATGCGTTAATTAAAGCTACAGCATTTTGTTGTACAACAGGAGCAGCCTGCAGATGTGTGATCAAGGAAGAGACAGGAACTTCCCGCTCCACTTGTCCATAGCCCTCGCTACTGTTTAAAACTACGTTTTCAAGGATCGATAGGGCTGCCTGAGTTACTTGAGATTCTTGAGTTGTGTTCACCAAACCGGCAACGCGACTGATAAAATTCCCCTCTAAAATATCCCACGATACAATTCCATGTTCCATGAGCTCCACAAATGAGAGAAGCGTGTGTGCCAAAATCGTGCCTTTACATTTTCCTCCTTCTATTTGTCGGATGATCAACGCTAAGCCTTGCTTATTTATAAAGTCTAGAGCAAATGTCATGTCTGCACTTAAGGTAGACAGCTTCTGCAAACCCTGTGCTTTTTCATCTGCATTGCCCATGTTGAGTTTGTGTAGAATATCTTGGGCAGTTTTCGAGGGTGAGTATTGAAGGCGCAAGACAGATCCATTTTTAATTTCATTTCGGTTCTTTTCAGTTATGTAGTTTCGGTTGTTGTTTTCGTTGAACTGTAAAGCATACTGATCAGGATCAGTGAGATTCCATCCATTGCAGAGTTCTTGGATGATTCCAGCCAGGGGTTGTTTCTGATTAAATTCGATTAGCTGTGGAACTTGATCGGTCATTTCCACAGCTATTTTAACTATGTTGGCATCCTTCATTCCTGGCATTTTGACTGCTTGGTTTTATTAATTATCGAAACCACATAACTAATTTCTTTTAATTGAGATTAACTACCCTCTGACAGTTTCTTGACACACCCTTTATCTTGATTGCATTGTAACTACGTTAGATTTCGTGAAATTTGGATACAATAAGAATTTGCCTAACAAGTACTTTGTATTGATATACAGTGTCCGCCAAAAAGTCGGCATATTATGGGATTTTTGGTTTTGTTTTTAACTTTAAAAAAAAACGTTTTAAGTCAATAATTTGTGCTTGTTTAAAAACCTATTCACCCCCTATCATATATACCGAGTGATTTCTACTTTTTTTAAAAATAGAGTTGTTCGAAATTGTCAAAATTCAAAAAGTGCTATTTTTCGGAAATTAAGTAAGATTTCAATGAGATTTTTTTAGGGAGTGTTATCTTTAGTTAGCTGAATGACCACAAGGCCAGAAAATATCTATTTTTTTAAACTTTAGCTAAAAATATTTTTTTCAGTTTTTTAAATATTTTTAAAAATTTCACATAGGTACCAAGACTTAAAATTAAAATTCATTTTTTTTATGTGAAAACTTTAAATATTTAAAATTGAAAAAATAATCTTCTTCTTCTTCTTTCATCAGCATTTAATTACTCCAGTGTTGGATATATGCCTCCCCTCGGCGCCTCTACTCAGTTCTATCCGATGTTGTACTCATCCACTGTATCCCTACGATCTTGTCCACGTCGTCTCGCCATCTAGTTCTCGGTCTACCTCTGTTCCTTCTGCCTTCCCGAGGTCTCCACTCGGTCGTCAGCTTAGACCATCGATTGTCGTCTTGTCTCATGACGTGCCCCGCCCAACTCCACTTCAAACTTGCAATGTGTTTCGCCACATCCTCCACTTTGGTACGTTCTCTTATTATTTCATTCCGTACCGGTCCCGCAATCTTATACCCAACATATGGAGCGTCCCATGCCTCGTTGAGCGATCTTTAATTTTTGGACCAAAGTTTCTTTAAGAGGCAATGTCTCGGAACCATAGGTCATTATTGGTAACACGCATTGATTATACAGTCTGTTCTATAAAAAAGGCCCCGCCTTCTAGCTACTTTATTATTTATTTTAGACCCAATAAACCTTATATCAAATCAAATGACACATAAAAACCTACATTTTAACACAATCAACAAATTTTTATCTTCAATTGTTTCAGAGTGGTGACGTCACGTGCAATTTTTTTAAATGACACTGTATATATTTTTTGACATTTTCTGGTAGAGGTTTTTTTTCTCTTTTCAACAATATAAATATTTCATGCACTTGCATAAAAAAATTTTCGTGAAAAATTACAAAAACTTTTTCACAGTGGGAGGCCATGATACAAAACTGTAAACAAAAGTGTAACTTAGAAAAACAAAACAAATAGTAGCCAAACGCTTTAACTGTCAGATTTCAGAATAATCTAGTGTTTATTGTTTTGTTTTTCTGAGTTACACTTTTGTTTATAGTTTTGTATGGTGGCCTCCCACCGATAAAAAAGTTTTTTAATTTTTCTCGAAAATTTTCTTATGTAAGGGCATAAAATATTTATATTGTTGAAAAGAGAAAAAAACCTCTACCAGAAAATGTAAAAAAATATATACAGTGTCATTTAAAAAAATCGCATGTGACGTCACCACTCTGAAACAATTGAAGATAACATTTTTTTGATAGTGTTAAAATGTAGGTTTTTATGTGCCATTTGATTTGATATAAGGTATATTGGGTCTAAAATAAATAATAAAGTAGCTAGAAGGCGGGGCCTTTTTAATAGAACAGACGGTATACTCTCGTTTTGACGTATTGGGGGTATTTAGTTTTGAACACTTCCTTGCTCAAATTCCCAAAAGCAGCCCAAGCCAGCCGAATTCTTCTGTTGGTCTCAATGACTTGCGTATCTTCTTTGAGAGATATTACTTGTCCCAAATATATATATTGCTCTACCACCTCTATAGGGTGGTGTTTAATTGTTATAGGTCTTACATCCTCACTGTTTGCCATTATTTTTGTTTTTGCAAAGTTCATTCTCAGTCCAACTCTACTTGCGGCTGCCTCGAGTTCCCCCATCATCACTTGTAGCTCCTGCATGTTATTTGTTGTAAGTACAATATCGTCGGCGTATCGGAGATGTGACATGTGTTTCCCATTCACGTTTATGCCTTTGTCCTGCCAGTTTAGACCATTGAATACGTCCTGTAGTAAGTTAGTGAACATTTTAGGGGAGATGGTGTCCCCCTGTCTGATACCTCTATGTATTGATATTGGTTCTGTTCCGTCGTATACCCGAATAACCGTCTTTGCTTCTTCGTATAAGTTGTTAATTAAGTTGATATATCTATAATCTAATCTACAGCATTTTAGTGCATTGATTAGAGCCCACCTCTCGACCGTGTCGAAGGCTTTCTCAAAATCTATAAATGCCATATACAACGGTTGGTTATATTCGTGGCTTTTTTCTGTCACTTGTCTCAATGTATGTATGTGCTCTATAGTACTGTCATCATCATCATCATCAATCAGCTCATCTGCGTCCACTGCTGGACATAAGCCTCCCGTAGTTTAATCCATTCTTGTCGATCCTGTGCTGTGTTCATCCAGTTTGTCCGAATTCTCTTGATATCGTCGGACCATCTTGTTGGTGGTCGTCCACTGCTGCGATATGCGTCTTGGCGCGGTCTCCACTCCAGAGCCTTTTTCGTCCAACGTCCGTCCGTAAGTCTTGCCACGTGGCCCGCCCAGTTCCATTTTAGGGTGGCTATCAGTTCCACAGCATCAGTTACTCCAGAGAAATGTGAGGGAAATATCTGGAGTATAGTACTGTATCCGGTTCTAAATGCAGCTTGTTCGTTCGATTGAAAGGCATCAAGTTTTTGTGCTGTTCTGGTTGTTATAATTTTCGTAAATAGTTTATACAGATGTGAGAGCAGGGAAATTGGCCTGTAGTTTTTCAGGTCTTTATCGTTACCTTTTTTGTGGATTAATACTACATCAGCTGTTCTCCACTGTTCAGGTATCTTACCAGTTTCTAAACATTTGTTAAATAATAACTGAAGGTGTTCTAGTAGTGTTTTCCCTCCTGCTTTGATCAGTTCTATTGCAATTCCATCTGTTCCAGGCGCTTTGTTGCTCTTCATCTGTTTCATAGCATTCTTAATCTCATACATGCTTATCTCCGGTATTTCTTCTGTGTTATGTCTTGTAAGTGGGGTTCTTTTATCTGTGGGGCTTTTAGTTGGTTCTGGTTCATAGCTGGAATAAAGCGATTTGTAGAACTTTTCGATGTGTCTCAATATTTCGCTGCGGTCATTTATCTTCCTCCCTTTCTCGTCTATTAATGTGGTTATTTCTTTTCGACCTTCGTTAGTTTTCTTTCGGAACACTTTGGGACCTTGATTTTGTAGTATAAACTTCCTCAATAATTCTTTCTTTATATTCACTACAGTCTTTTCTGACTCTTCTTCTTATTTCCTTGTTTAGGCTTTTCAACTGTTCTTCATTCATGTTTTTCTTATTTTTATTCCTATCATCAATCAGCTTTCGTGTTTCATCTCTCAGTTTTTTGTCTTTATTTGTATTAGGTTTCCCTTTTAGGACGTCTTGTGCCATTTCTCGGGTCGGTTGTGTTATATAGTTATTTAGTTCATCAATATCTATGTCACTCCTATTCCCATTACTGTATCCTTTACTTTCCATCACTTGATCTATCTTCTTCTGGTATATGTATTGATCTAGGTGTTGAAGATCTATTTTACCTTCTAATTGTTTCTTACCTATAAGTTTGAATCTTTCGTTTTTTAAGTTAATTTTAATTCTACTTCTAACTAGTCTATGGTCACTAATGTGTACTTGTTTGATGACGGACACATCTTGGACTGTACGAGGGGCGCTTGTAAGTATAAAATCTATTTCGTTTCGTGATCTTCCATTAGGGTGTCTCCACGTCCATTTTTTTTAATTCTTTTTTGTAGAAGAACGTGTTTATTATTCTCAGTTGGTGTTTTTCAGCAAAGTTGACTAATGTTTGTCCTCGCGTATTTCGTCTACCTATGCCATGTTTTCCCACACAGGTTTCGCCTTATTCTCTCGTACCAATCCTAGCGTTGAAGTCTCCGAGGATCATGGTGAAATATGTTCTTTTACTGTCCATTGCGCTCTCGATATCATCATAGAACTGAGCGATCTCTTCATCTGGGTGTTCGCTGGTGGGTGCATATACTATTATTATTTTGATTTGGTATCTATCTGTTATTCTTAAAATTGCATACATGACCCTGGAGGATATCCCTACAGTCTCTATTATATTGTTTCGCCATTTCTTGTTAACTAGCAGGCCCACACCGTTTAGTGTCTCCTTGTCTTCTCCCTTATAGTAGAACATTTTACCTGATTTCATTTCTAATCGGCTCTCTCTTCTTCTTTTGACTTCACTCAATCCGATTATGTCCCATTTTAATGTCTTTATCTCTTCTTCCAATTGTGTAAGTCTATCTGGTGAGACTAGGGAAGTTGCGTTGTAAGTTGCTATATTCAGTGTAACGTGAGTGTTTTTTCGGGTTCTTGCCGTCCTCTGCCACTTACTTCTGTCTGTAGTCGAATCGTTGCCCCCCCCCCCCCCCCAGAATCCATGGGGCAGACCGATGCGGTGTGAGATTCTGGATTCAGTGTCCTACTCACCTGGGGTAGTTTAGTTTTATGTTTCGACATATCATATTATTGCTTCAGGGGTGTTAGGATATACAACGCCGCGCTATCCTACTGCGTGTTGGCGAGGGGTAGGTATCGGATGGGGGTCGGGAAATATATGAAATGATGGGAATTAGGTATGGGTCTCTTGTCTCCTCCCTGGTAGGGTATGGGGAGATCAAGAGCTCGCGTTCGCAACCCTGTAGTGGGTCTGCCCTTGCCGGGATCGCTAGGAGTACCCACTCGCTACCCTGAAAAAATAATATAAAATGTTAATTACTGCTTTAGATTTTTTATTATTTGCCGAAAAGTAGTATGTTTGCAAATTTTTATTTCTATGCAAGGAGAAATATTTTTCAATTCTAATTAGTATCTATTTAAATGGTTTCTAGAAACTCTAATCTAGCCCTGTTAGTAAACAGGGGCGGACTGGGGGGGGGGCAGGGAGGCAAAGTCCCCCCGGGCCCTCATACCCCACGAATGCGGGCCTCTGCTGGCCCCCAGCTTAAAAATCTAGGTACATACACACTTCAGCAAAATATTGTAAAGAAAATATCTGTATACTGAACCAAGTATTTGAAGTGGTAAAATTAATAGGAGGAATACTAAACATTTATTTGGCTTACTAAGTCGACTAGCGACATTTTTCGGCTAATCTTAAAGTGGATGGATATTTGGTAATACAGTAGCTTATGTTCCCACATCAAAATTAAAAAAAAAGAAATAAATTGGTCAAACTGGGTTGTGGGCTCAGGAAAAAGCTCTCAAGCGGAGTTTCGCGGGTGATAATTATCTACATTCTGTAGTATTGTTTGCATTAGAGAAAATGATGGAAAGTAAATTTGAATAAAAAAACAAGTTCTGCAGCTGAAGCACATGATTTTTTTTTAAGAATTTGGTCCTACTCGTAGACTACATATATGCCGAGTCTGTAGCACATACAAATTTATTTTTAAAGTACGAATACGTATTATTGCTTAACTGCACACGGGTTTCCTGTGAAAGGGTGCTAAATACATTTAAAATAAGCACATCGCGATTATGGGTAGGTCTTTTTCAAAACTTATTCGAAGCCTTATGGATGCTAATAAAGATGTCCTCGGTCTCTAGATTTTCATTACATTTTGAAAAAAAAAATTAAAAGATCATCCCTATTTTTCGCCAATATTCTAACCTACTAACTTTATATTGAAATGGCAAATACATTTTTACTTGCCTGGTCTAAAAGACGAAGGAAATACTGTAATTGTGAAAAAATAACCTTATAGATTTCTTCAGATCTTCATGTTTCGGGGTCTCTATATGACGAAAAACATGTTTTCTCAATTCCATCTGCCTGTCTGTCAGTACGTCTGTTTATCCGTCTGTCTATCCGCCTGTTGGCGGTATTATTCAAAAATCATTTTTGGCAGAAGACGATATTTTTCATACGAGTTATATGTCTACCGGACTCGAAACCCAATATATTTTCGGTCAAATACGAGGGACGAGGGCCGTTTTTTTTTCAACCTTCAATGGGCCATAACAAAAAGACAAGTTTATATAAAACAATGATTTTATTACTAAAGGTTATCTACACTTATGGTTACTTTTCGACATAATCACCTTGGAGATTGGGGCATTTGTCTTACTTGTGGACAAGCTTTCCAATACCCTCTGCATAAAATGTTGTCGCCAATGAATTAAAATGAGTCTTAACGTTGTCTTAAAGCTCCTCGTTATTTTGGAAGCGCTGCCCTTCTGGCCACTTCTTCAGTTCAACGAAAACATGCAAGTCACTCGGCGATAGGTCGGGATTGTATGCCGGCCGGGTGATCGAAAATATCCCGAAATTGCTCAAGGAGCCGTAGGGTTACAAAAGCACTGTACTCCCCCCCCCCCCCCGGCTCCTTTAGCAAGATATTTTCGATTACGCGGCATACCATCCCGACCTAGCGCGAGTGACTTCCATGTTTTCCCTGAACTGAAGAAGTGACTATAGGAGGGCAGCGCTTCCAAAATAACGAGAAGCTTCAAGACAACGTCAAAACTCATTTTAATACATTGGCGGCAAAATTTTATGCAGATAGTATTGGGAAGTTTGTCCACAGGTACGACAAATGCCTCAATTTCCAAGATGATTATGTTGAAAAGAAAACTTAGGTGTACATAACCTTTAGTAATAAAATCATTGTTTTATATACACTTGTCTTTTTGTTATGGCCCATCGGAAGCTGTAAAAAAACAGTCCTCGTATGTACAGGGTAAGCACCTTAAAAAATAAAATGTTGTCTATTTTTGATTTAACGCAGGAATACATGAAAGAATAATTTGCATATAGCTTACATGTTTACCCTTAATGGAAATGGAACCTAACAGGTTGCGTAAATATCTTAAAATGGATATTTATATGCAGAGATCGATGCATCCTGTATATAGATCCAGAAGCGATCCAACTACTCTACCAGCGTAGTCTATAAGTTAAAGTGGCGGGACTAGCAATATTAGTAGTCGCTTTCCGCCTGACAGAATGCTTGGGAGCGAGCCTGGGAGCCCGAATTTGAATTCCAACTACTGCAATGTGTTTTTATTTGCAAGTAAATGTAACTCACACGAGGGAAGTTCCGTGTAAACCCCTTTACAGATTTGTACTAACTACTCTCTGCATTTTTTCATTAATATTAGCAAGGGCGGATGGGGTGGGGTAAACCGGCCCGGGAAACCATAAACGCCGGCCCGGTCCATTTTTATTAAAAAAATTGTTAGGCACTTTTTACTAAGGGAGCTATAAAAAATAAGTTATTCATATTTTTCAAACGCTTTTAATATTTCTCTAAGTAAAAATACATAATATGTACATGTTAGGATAAATAAAAACTAATGGCAACTAGTTTCTGGTCCTGGTCATTGGTATTGGAGAGAAAAATATTGTGAAACACATCATATTTTCTGAAAAAGCGGGTCTACATATCCACTTATATTTTTGTTTTCATAAACATAGATGTTGTAACGACCTTGGGGTCAGGCGGTTGTCTATATATGACTCAGCGTCTCGTGCGGCGCGTCAGTCAGCGTCCCGTGCGATGCGTGAGTCAGCCTTCCAGATCTTTCCAGAAAGTGTAACGACCTTCCGGCCGGATCGCATCAGAACATTTCAGAACATTCCAGAACGACCTTGCGCGCGAACACGTCAACGTCGCTGGATTAATCGAGCAAGGTCTGGACGTTTCTAGGATGACTTACCCGGCGTGTATATAAATCGGTGCAGTGGGAAAAATCGACAGTTCTCATCCAAACTCGAAGCGCGTAAACTGCAATATAAATGAACCCGTATGTACATAACTCTAGTGAAAGAAATAACCCGTGAATAACAAATAAATATAACCATATAAATCATTAATGTTAAGTCGTGTATAAATAAATAAAGTATATCTGTTGTTAGAAATAGTCCTGTTAGTTTATAAATAATGTGTGTTCCGCGTTTAATAGTTGCGTTGTAAATAGTTAAGGTAAATAGTTGTAAATAAATGTTTAATACAAGAAGCGTCGTATAATTTTTAAATAGCCCAGAAAGTAAAAACATAACAATATTAATATGTCGGTGCTTAATATAAAAGCGAGCTTTTAAACAAATCGCTTTCTTCGGCCAAAACATTGATTACTTCCTCATTATTTATTTTGTGTAAGACTGGAACCTCAATATTCATAAGCATGAATGTTATGCTACTAATATTATTTCGGTTAAATCCGTGATTTTTTTTGTGTGCTGGGTTTTTTTATATTTTTTTTCAGAGGTCATAGCGATGGGCCGGCCCCCGTTCTGGCCGAATCCAGCGGCCCTTCGGGAAATTTCCCAAAATCCAGACTGGCCCATCCGCCCCTGAATATTAGGTAAGTATCCAAGTTTTTACGAACGGGCAGAGGCCTTTTAAGGCTGAAGTCCTCCCGGGTCTTTTCCTTGCCAGTCCGCCCCTGTTAGTAAATTACTGTTACAAAAATCCTGTAAAGGTTCTTTTATTTCCTCTTGACTTGTTAAACGGTCATTACTGTCGTAAAGTGTTACTGTCGTGTGAACTGACCGGTAAATGGGTCTTTACAGGCCAGGTGCCTGTAAAATGCTGCCATCGCGACTATACAAGCACCTTGTTTTCTAATAATCACATCCGTCATTAATCACTAATATTAGTTTTTAGGAAGTTCCCCAAGTGGAAATAAAACGTTGTACGCGGCTGGCTTGCAATTTGCAATATTGGGGCTCACCGGATTACAGGGCTCGCTCCTACGTCGCTCTCCCTGCAAATTATCCTGCTCGCCCATAAACGCTAATTTACTAAGAGATTTTTTAGAACATGTAAATTGGGTAAAGAAAAATCTCCTCATTTAGACAATTGTAAAAGAACATTTACAGGGTTTTTGTAACAGTACTTCATTAACAGGGTTACATTAGAGTTTCTAGAAGCCATTTAAATAGATATCAATTAGAATTAAAAAATATTTTTCCTAAAAAGCACCTTGCATAAAAAACGTAAAAATGTTGCAAACATACTACTTTTCGGTAACTAATAAAAAATCTAAAGAACTAATTAACATTATATATTATTTTTTCCAATTATAAATCTAAAGTTTTCACATAAAAGAATTTGAATTTTAATCTGAAGTCTTGGTATGTGAAATTTTGAAAAATATTTAAAAAATTGAAAAATTAATTTTTAGCTAAAGTTAAAAAAGTAAGTGTTTTATGACCTTGAGATTGTTTAGTTAGCTAAAGATAACACACTCTAAAAAAATCTCATTGAAATCTTACCGAATTTCCGAAAAAAAATCACCTTTAGGATTTTGACAGTTTCGAAAAATTCCATTTTCTAAATAAGTAAAAATCACTCGGTATTTATGATAGGGGCTGAAGAGGTTTTTAAACAAGCACAACTTATTGCTAAATTGCCACTTTTTTTGCACGCGTGCGAAAGTTTGAGCCGAAGGCGAATTCTTTAAATCTCACAAGTGCAAAAAAGAAGCTTTAGATATGAGTTGTATACATACTTTTTTGGCTACCACATATTTACGCTAAAAGAGATTACAAAACGTCAACGTTATTTTAGATTGAAAACTCATTATTAGTTATTTGTACAACTAGTTTTGAAAGTCATACTTTTTTTCATGAATTTGCAGTTTGAATCTCACCAAATCAATCTCTTGTAACATGAAATTTAGTCGAAAAGGACGTCGCAATTTACAACTGTCAAATTGACAATTCACAATTTCAATAAAATAGTTAAAAAAAGTGTACTTTTTTAACGATTTTGCGTTAAAAAAGTGATATTTTCTTCACGATTTTTCGTTTAAAAAAGACGACTTTCGTGATGACTATGCAAAAAAGATGATCTTAGGTATGCTTTCATTGTTTTACTCACCACATTTAAGTAACAGTTTTGACAGAAGTGTGCAATAAAGTGACAGATGCGTGCAATAATATTTTTATCTTACAGTAGCAGCTATTACCATACATTATACAACTGTTTTCAGTGACTAAAACGAAGTTTTATTCACTAGTGAGTATAATGTATTTTATACTCACTAGTGAATAAAACTTCATTTTAGTCACTGAAAAAGGTTGTATAATGTCATGGCAATAGGTGCTACTGTAACTATATATTATCTGTTTTGCGACATATTCTGACTGCGCAAACTATTGTAACGATTCGGCTGACGGTTATTTGCCCCGATGCCTCGATTATACTAGAAATTCCAGAGACGGCTGCCGGCGCGTGAATCATAGGCCACCGACGGGCGGCCTTGAACGCAGGTGTACGCGAATGACTCATTTTCCAGTCGATGCTAGAGCGGCCCTGACGCGACACGTCACCGTTTCCGAGATTAACTGGAGGCTTCTGGAAGAATTTACTGGCGCGATATATAAGCTGGCGGAGTTCACCCGCAAGGCAGTTCTGAAATAATTCTGCGGCAGTTCGAACTCACGTCGAGGCTTGTTAGAAGCCCCCATATAAATAAAACGCGTGAACATAAATAATAGAAATAAACAACCATATACAGTGCGAGTGTAAAGTCTGGAACTATCGAAATAGAACTTTTATCAAATGTTTTTGAAAGAAATCCTCGAACACGTCAATTTTTATTTTAAAAAATACATACTTTACTGTAATTGTCACTTTTAGATTGTCTTTTGTTTTTGAGTTATGACGTTCGCGATCATTTTTTTAAATGGAAACCCCAAATTTTTATGATAAATTTGGACAGAGCATGAAATTCTAAGACCAAATACGCTAAAAAAGTATGATACTAACTTTGAAATTTTCGAGAAAATCGCTATTAAAGTATTAAAACAAAAATCGAATAAAAATCAAGTAGCCATGAAACAATGAGTTAGCCCTAAAATTATGACAGTTCTTCGTAGTTTGTTTATCTGTTTTTGTTGTGTGCTCCTAATTAAATAAATAATGATACAATATTTGAGTAAAAAAGGACCAATTGAAATTTTAGTATTGAGGGGATCTGGTAACCGTACGATTTTCTCGAAAATTTCAAAATACAGTATCATACTTTTTTTAGAGTATTTGGTCTTAGAATTTCATGCTGTGTCCAAATTCATCATAAAAATTGAGGGTTTCCATTTAAAAAAAGTATCGCTAACGTCATAACTCAAAAACAAAAGACAATCTAAAAGTGACAATTACAGTAAAATATGTATTTTTTAAAATAAAAATTGACGTGTTCGAAGATTTCTTTCAAAAACATTTGATAAAAGTTCTATTTCGATAGTTCCAGACTTTACACTCGCACTGTATAATCATTAGTGTTTAAGAGTGATATAAATAAATAAATGTATTGATAGTTCGTTAGTGCTTGTATTAATTTGTAATCTGCTTGATAATTCTCGTGTGCTTGCAAATAACAATAATCGTAATAATTCATTGTTGTAAATAAATATTTGAACCCATGTTTATCGTATATTATTAAATAGCCCGAACGTTAAGAACTTAACAGTGGTGTCGGTGTGGGGTTTTGTACCGGGGGCTATAAGAAAATTATTGAACAAACATTAAATAAATAAATTGTTAACAAGTGCCGATAAAACGACGGTCAGATAAATAAATTTAAGTGTATAGTGTGGATGCCTTTGCCGAGATCTCAAAGCAGCAAAATGGAAGCCCAATTAAGCCAACTTTTGCAACTGATGCAAGTTAGCCAGGACAAGGCGGAAAAAGCACAGGAGGAACTTAAGAAAGAGATCCAAGTTGGCCAGGAAGAATTGAAAGACCTTAAGAAAGAGTTGAAAGTTGGACAAGATAAGGCAGAGGAAGCCGCGAAAGCACTTAAGGAATGGCTGAAGGCCGAGCAAGAGAAGGCAGTCCAAAAACTTAAGGAATGGAAAGCCGGCCGAAAGAAGGCAGAAAAACTTGAGGAAAAATTGAAAGCCACTCAAGAAAACCTCAAGGATGAGCTTAGGGAAGAATTGAGATCCGGTCGAAAGAAGGCAGAAAAAGCACAAGAGGATCTTAGGGAACAGCTGGAAGCCGGGCAGAAAGCACGAGAAGAGCTGAAGGTCGAGCAGGAAGAGCTGGAAACCGCAGAAGAGAAAGTAGTCCAAAAGCTTGATGGGAAAATAAATGGAAGAGTTCGGTCTCTGTTGTTGGACCTGAGACGCGGCGAGTTGCACGTGGGTGGGGAGGAGCTTTCCCGACACTCAGGAGGAGAGATCGCGGCACAAGTGGTATGGGCGGAAGATGTTATTCTGCAGGGACGAACCGAGAGGGTCGTGGATGCATACCTGGATGGCGATCTCCGGAGCAACGTGGTGCGCGTGGTTGAGCCCGATTATGCTGACAGTGCGGACGAGTGCATCCTGGGAATGGATGTTGTGGATAAGTGTGAGTGCGCTTTGGACCTGAGACGCGGCGAGTTGCACGTGGGTGGGGAGGATCTTTCCCGACACCCAAGAGGGGAGATCGCGGCACAAGTGGTATGGGCGGAAGATGTTACTCTGCAAGGACGAGCCGAGAGGGTTGTGGATGCATACCTGGATGGCGATCTCCGGGGCAACGTGGTGCGCGTGGTCGAGCCTGATGGTGGCAAGAAGTTCACTCATGGTATCCTGGTAGGGAAGACGTTGATGAAGACTGGGCTTGGGGTCCCAGTAAGGATGATGAACGTCAGCAGGGAACTGGCAACCGTCAAGAGGAACCCAATACTGGGAGGGGGCATGAGCCAACGAAAACGGAAGAAGATAGAAGATTTGGTGGCCCGGTACCAAGACATCGTCGAGTGCGGAGATCATCCCAGCGGCCGTACTGATGTAGGAAAACATAAATCAGTTGAGTTTGGCAAAAGAGTCTTGCTGAGGACCGACCATCCTGCTCTGAGATGGCTGCTGCAGTGCAAGAACCCTGAAGGGCAGGTGGCTGAGTGGATCGAGCGCCTAGAAGAGTTCGACTTGGGAATAAATTATCGACCTGGCACAGTCCACCGCAACGCCGATGCGTTATCCAAGAGGCCTTGCCCTGCGGACTGCGGCCACTGTTCGAGATTGGAGAGTCGTGCGGTACCCATTAATCGTACCACTGTGGTCGACGACTCGTGGGAGCCAGACGAGTTACAGAGTAGCCAGGAGAATGACCCCGACTTAGGCGCGGTTATAGCCTGGAAGCAAGATGGCCGTCGACCTACCTGGCAGGAGGTCCCCGCCACCAACGCAACAGTGGAGACTTATTGGGCGCAATGGGACTCCTTGCAGCTGGACAAAAACGTCCTGACCAGAATCTTGGAAGATGAGGACAGTAGGGCAACGAGATCACGATCGATGGTTCCAAGAAGTAGAGTGGCCGAGGTTCTGCGCTACCTGCATGATTGCTCCTCTGGAGGACACTTCAGATTGAAGAAGACGTTGCAGAAGGTCCAAGAAAGGTTCTACGGGGCGAGCTGCAAAGGTGACGTCCGAGAGTGGTGCCGGAGGTGCGAAGCATGCGCTACGGGAAACGGACATGTTGAAAGACGTAGATCTCCGAGGTGGCAGTACAACGTCGGTGGTCCGTTCGAGGGTATAGCCATTGACATCGCCGGACCATGCCCCGAAACCGAAGCGGGAAATAAATACATCTTGGTGTGCATGGGCCACTTCACCAAATGGCCCGAAGCGTACGCCGTTCCGAAGAAAGAGACCGGTACTGTCGCTGATGTTCTGGTGAAGGAGTGCTTCAGCCGTTTTGGAGTCCCCCTGGAGTTACATTCCGACCAGGGCCGGAATTTCGAGTTTGGACCTTTCCAGAACGTCTGTAAGCTACTGGGGATACGCAAGACCCGGACCACTGCCCTCCATACTCAATCGGACGGCATGGTGGAAAGGATGAACGGAACCATGGAGAAGCATCTGTCCAAGGGCGTTTCCGAGTATCCGCGTGACTGGGGCCAGTACATGCACCTTTTCCTGATGGCCTACCGATCGGCAGTACAAGAGACAACCGGCGTCCAGATCGAGGTGTGCTGTTGCGAAGCCTGGAGACCACGGTGGGCTGCTGCTTCTTCAGCCAGTCCATGTGCAAGAAGGGCACCGCCTGCAGGTACCGCCATCGGACCCCCACAAGAGCGAGAAGACAGGCACCCGACGCAACTCGTTCTGGGACAGAACGATCTAAGGCGGGGGCAGTGTAACGATAGAAGTGCGTAAAGCTACTCTTTAGACACGAGTGGGGTAGAGTTAAAACGCGAGTGAGCGAGCGTTTTAATCCCCGCGAGTGACTAAAGATGCTTTACGCATCATGTGTATCGTGCAATATTTTATCTACGATAGAATCTAGAAAACCCGGTGAATATAAAAAAAATAATATAAATTAGGATTACCAGCAACCGGTCGTAATTTTGCGTGTTTTAAAAATTTTAAAACACGTTGCTACTGACAACGTGCTTAATGAAATCTTTTAAACGCGACGTAAACTAATGAAAACATGTTATTAAACAGTCGTTTTACAAACTTAAAACTGCCAACTAAATGACAATTTTACACACTGTCGTAGATAAAATCCATTAGGGTACTATTCCGTTAGTCCGCTAAAATAGAATTTTGCAGACTCAAACGAGCCTGTTAAAGTGCAGGGAAGCGTTTACCAAAAAAGTATTTTTGTACTCATGACTTCAAAATTCTTATTTCCCGGTCATTTCCGATGCGCCAAAAGTTACCTTTCCCGCACTGCGGTGTTTTTTACTTTCCAACAAAAACTAGGGCAATTGTGAGACAAGGATAGATATAAAAAAAATCACTAATGGTGGTACCTTACACTTTAGTGTGTTGATTTACGACAAAAGTTAACATGTGCGTAAGGTATGTATAAAAGTTTAGTGATTTGTGCTGTCAACTCAGTAAAGTAGTAAAACACGAAATAATAATTTTTTTTTTATTTTTTAGAATATTTTCAATTATTCGTTACAAAAAACATTGTACCTAACTCTTTCGGGAAGAATTTTGCCGAATTCGCACATGCAAACAAAGTGCTCGTTCGGGAAAATTACCTTCCCGAAGTTGTTAGGTAAATAACTATTATAGTCAGCACGCTATTTTTGTAACACTTTGTGATTAAATAAAATAATAATAGTAGATTATATTATAAGCCAGAGAAATGCATCATTATTTGCGAGTGAGAATTTTGAATCGCGAGTGCCCCAGCACGAACGGTACAATTTCTCACGAGCTTATAACGGCATTTCGCTCACGTGTGATATACGACGTTTTATCTTACAGTAGCAATTCTTGTGCCTAAACAGTTTTCGTAGTCAGAATATGCCGCGAAATAAATTTATAATTAGTCGCCTATGATTTGTAGATATGTGATATACGTTTAACAGTAGTGAAGTGTATTGGCAGTACTGAAGTGTATTGTCAGTCTATGTCAAATTCGAGGTTCGTAGGTTAGGTTTTGTTTGTTATTTGCATATACAGTGTGTCCAAGATAAGGAGGGCCAGTATGGGGATCTCGGTAATGGTAAGAGATACAAATTTGGTTAAATGGGAAGAAAGTTGCGCAATTAAAGGACTAACAAAATGACGTCTAGAAATCCTTGATATGATTTTTCGTTTTTGAATTATTTCAAAAAAACCGAATTTTTGGATTTTCTTTTTTATTTTTTTCTGGCGTTAATATTAAAGTTAGAGCGAAACTGATTAAACTTCTTTATAGCAACTTTTAGTGGACTTAATGATTACGTTTCAATTTTTTTATCCCACGTTTCGTCTTCGAGAAACCATCATCAACTTCATTTTTTTAAATACGGTCCTGGTTTTTTGATGCCAAATTTGCAAAGCCCTTTTTATTCTAAATTCAACAATGTTCCACATATTATGGTTTAATTACGTTTCGAGCTTTTTTCTGATCATTATCAGTAAATTTTTTAGATACGGCCCTGCATTTCTCATAATTTTGTAAAAATAAGTTCATACAGTAAGTTAGGCCTTTTTACATGCCGTTAAAATATTAAAATGCACATCATAATGTCATAATTCTGATACATTAATTTAATAAGCAACCAATAACTATTAACAATAAATAACAAATAAATGAACAAAAGATAGGCAGAAAGAATGAGAAAACGAGCCTTGAAACAATGTAATAGGTATTTAACGTTTTGAAAAAGAAGAAGAACTTAAAAGATTGGTTCTTGAAGCCTTTCAAAGTAGATATAACGTCAGTACTGCTGAATAATGTTTTAGATTCTACAGTTAGATGTTATTTATGCATAGAGAATGACGGCAACCTTTTTGAATACTTTCTGTAAATTTAATACCTATTAAATGGTTTCGATGTTCGTTTTGTTATTCTTTCTGTCTATCTTTTGTTCATTTCTTTTTTGTTTATTGTTAATAGTTATTGGTTGGTTATTAAATTAATGTATCAGAATTATGACATTATGATGTGCATTTTAATATTTTAACGGCATGTAAAAAGGCCTAACTTACTGTATGAACTTTATTTTTACAAAATTATGAGAACTGCAGGTCCGTATCTAAACAATTTACTGATAATGATCAGAAAAAAGCTCGAAACGTAATTAAACCATAATACATGGCACATTGTTGAATTTAGAATAAAAAGGGCTTCACAAATTTGGCATCAAAAAACCAGGACCGTATTTAAAAAAATGAAGTTGATGATGGTTTCTCGAAGACGAAACGTGGGATAAAAAAATTGATAACGTAATCATTAAGTCCACTAAAAGTTGCTATAAAGAAGTTTAATCAGTTTCGCTCTAACTTTAATATTAACGCCAGAAAAAAATTTAAAAAAAATCCAAAAATTCGGTTTTTTTGAGATAATTTAAAATCGAAAAATCATATCAAGAATTTCTAAACTTCATTTTTTTAGTCCTTGAATTGCGCAACTTTCTTTCCATTTAACCAAATTTGTATCTCTTACCATTACCGAGATCCCCATACTGGCCCTCCTTATCTTGGACACACTGTATATAATACACATATATTGCTGGTAGGGCATGGAAACTTCAGAAAACATTACGGCGCCGACATAGTATCACTTGGAGTATAACGCGTCTTGTGCGCATGCGTGGGAATTCGAACTCCGCCTTTAGAAGCGAATTTTAAACTTGAACACTTCCCCATTGGGCGGACGACGCCGCCGCGCTTGCGCACAGCTCACCGTATACATGTAGGAGTTGGTTGTGTGTCTCACTTCATCGGTGAGTTTCCCACTCATAGCCGCTAGCAATATACCGGGTGACTATAAATGATTGAATTTTTTTTTCTTAGGTTGGCACTGTTTATGTTGGTGGCACTGTAAGTCTACGTCAAATTCAATGTTCGCAGGTTAGGTTTTGCGTCATTCTATGTCAAAACTGACGCAAAACCTAACCTGCTAACCTCACATTTGACATAGACTTACAGTTCCACCAACATAAACAGTGCCAACCTAAGAAAAAAAATGTCAATCATTTATAGTCACTCGGTAGTAAGTATTAGATATATGGTTATTTGACACAGACTGACGCAAAACTTAACCTGAAAATTACGAATTTGACATAGTTTGACAGTGCTACCAACAATGCAGTAGTATAAATAATGAAAACTCACTTGTGTATAAAACTTCATTTTAGTCACTAAAAACAGTCGTATAATGTATGGTAATAGGCGCTACTACTGTAAGGTAACAGCTATTTACACAATAAGTTGGGAAAAGTGATGTTTTTCCGTTTTAGACGTGAGATTTTTTTTCGAGGCGTTAGCCGAGAAAAAAAACGTCATAAACGGAAAAACATCACTTTTCCCAACGCATTGTACACAAGATTTTGTTAAATCCGGTAAAAAATACTCATTATTTAATTATCTTATAACATAAAATCGTTGCTCTCTTTCTTTCTGCCTTTCTTTTTGCCTTTCTTTCTATGTTTGTTCGCTATCTCCTCCGAAGATACATAATATGTTACAGTAAAAGCTGGAACTTCAGTTAATGCTAACATTTACTGGCAGAAGCTAACAATTACTAGTTGCAGTAGTGATTGTTGTTTTCGTTGCAATTCTTGTTGAATTTTACTAGTTAATGCTAGCAATTACTAGAAAAAGCAACATTCACTGGTATGTGGCAGTAAAAGTAATAAATTAGGTTCAAAATAAAAGTGCTTATAAAGAAAAATGAACTATTAGAACTAATATATAATGTGTAATAATAAACTAGGTACTCTCTGAGTAGAACCAAGTAAATGGAATCTTACTTGTTACACACGGTAGTGAAGCGTGGCATTTCGATGTGCATAAAATGTTCTTTTTTTACAAAAACATTTATTTGATTGGCATTTAGTTTTGCGTTGACATTTTAAAAAACCTTGCCCTGTACCCGTGGACTGCAAATTATCAACTGTTCGTAGGCGTATTTCCTTTTCTGGAACATCTTCTTTTGAAAAAATAGCTTCGGGACCGCAACTAAACTGTATAGTTAGACATTTCCTGGGTAGGACTAGTAAATGCTAACAATTACTAGTGAATGTCAATCATGAATTTTATTTGCCAGCTTTTACTAAAATATTAGTAAATGTCAACTTTCACTAGGAATTGCTAACATTTACTAATTTCTGCATTTACTGTAACATATATAAAAAATAAAGTTTGCATTGATTCTTTTTTGTCTTATTTTTCCATTCTAGTTTGGAAAAATTCAACTTTTCCGCATCCAATTGAGTATTGAAAAATCGAAGAATTCCTAACCGGATTTAACAAAATTATGTTTAAATCAGTTTAAAATATAAGTAACGTTATGGCAATTATAGACAAATAACTAATGAAAATTAGATGTAATGAGAATTGTCAACCAAAATAGTAAAATACAAGTTGGTCTTACAGGAATACCTGACAGTGACAGATGTAATGTTGTAAACATTTAAAAATTCTAAAAGGCTGGAAAGGTTTACAATTACATATTTATTATGTTGTCGAACATAAAAAACATAGGACGCCTTGTAAGTGTAAAATTATAGTTTAAAATGAAACACTTTCTGGTACTTACAAATATTGGTTACATAATATTTTGTACCTAACCTAGTGGCAGAAGGGACTAGTTCGATCCTTGCAAACCTCTTCGGCTGTGCAACATGACGCCCTATTCGTCCATCGAGACACACCTGAGGATAACACAGATATCGTGTTTGAGTTTACGGATGAAAACAAGAAGGTAATGTGATGCATTTCTACCTATTTATTTTTGTTATAAATACGTTCTGATTTAAAGCGAGCCGATGCAATTCTGGCGATTTACCCAGAGGGGCATAAAAGAGCTGCCATGATCCCGTTGCTCGACTTGGCCCAGCGACAACACGGTTGGCTACCAATTTCCGCAATGCATAAGGTAGCAGAAATCTTGGATTTACCAAAAATGAGAGTTTACGAAGTTGCTACATTTTACACCATGTTCATTAGGTAGTAATTGAAAGGTTTGCCTTTAATTATAGCCACTACTGTGTCGTTATTTTAGAAAACCAATTGGTAAATACCACCTGCAGGTGTGCACGACTACTCCCTGTTGGTTACGTGGATCCGATGAAATTTTAGATACTATAAAATGTAAACTCAATATAGATGTAGGAGGGACTACAAATGATAAACTGTTCAGTTTGTCAGAGGTAGAGTGCTTAGGAGCGTGTGTAAATGCTCCAATGGTACAAATCAATGATGATTATTATGTAAGTATAAAATACATATGTAAAATATATTTTATTTAATAAAAATTTTAAATTATACAGGAAGATTTAACCGCTAAGGATACTGAAGAAATCTTGGCTGATCTGAAAGCTGGGAGAAGACCAAGGGCTGGTCCAAGGTATTACGTTTTATTTGAATTTGTTGCATCTTCTGTTAATTATTGTTTAATTTTAGAAATGGAAGATTTGCAGCAGAACCCATTGGAGAACCCACGTCCCTAAAATCAGATCCACCAGGTCCTGGTTTCTGTGTACGTTCCGACTTGTAAATAAATGTGTATAGGATTTATTTAAACTTAATAAAAATTTAAGTATCTATTTAACACTTGGCTAAATGATTTTTTAATCCTTGATATTTTGGATTACCTTAACATATTTTCCTCTTGGTTCTTTCATAGCGGTATCCACGCCATGTGCACATAAAAAATTTAGCTCTGCAAGATACCTGGTCATGCAAAGATTAATTTATCGTAACCACCTCTACCCAATATCAACACTATGGTCGACATCTGCAGCTTGTGGCAAAGAGAGCAGCTAAAATACGATGTAATAATTACAGCAAGATTTACTATGGAATTATCGCAGTTTGAAATATCTCTGAATAGTAAAAAACCTTGGTGTTGCAAATTCTGCATTAATAATGAACCAACACTCATCAATTATGGATAAACTAAACTGCGTTTTATCTGAATTGGCACGTATTACTACGTCTGTTATTCTTGTCACACCAAGATTGATGAGACCGACGATCTGTTAAGGGTTCAACAGTCTCTTATAACGGAGTGTTTTAAAAAATTGAAGGCTTGGAAAGCAAAAATGGCACCTTGGAATAAGAAAACACATTATTATGGAGTCGTATCAACGATCTGGAGCAGTAAACTGACTTGAAATGTATGGTGTTCTTAAGACGAAGAGTGAAAACGCATTTACAGTGATGAAGTCAGTGGGCAATGCAGTTGGATTTAACTAGGAAAGTAGTATGGTTGATACGGTACACCGATTAGGTAATGCCGATGGATGTTCTGAACGGCCGAAAGAAATCATATCAAATTTGTACGTAGAACAGACAAGGATGAATTGTTGTGATGTAGGAAGATTAAGCGGAATCTTAAGGTTAGTGATTTGTTATTTACAGAGCTACTAGGACAATGAATGAAACAGGTACGTGTTTTCTAAAGCATGCGAATACAAACGTCAATTTAAGATTAAGTTACAGCGCTGAGTAGCAGCCACCATTAGGTATTGTTCTGTGACCAGAATCTTATGGGGTCGACCCATCTATAACTCTTACATCATGCATCTATGCAATTGAAAAAAGAAAGATATTTGTGTCCGGACCCTGTTAAATGACAGATATGTTAGATTAACATCAAGGCACCCTAGAGAGGTTCATTAACTCTTGTTTTTGTTTTAACCTTACTCAGATAAGTCAGTCTCTTTTTGAAACACCGTGTATATAGACGCTACATCTGTTTTGCTGATTGCAGTTTTTGATTTGATGCGATTTTTGCGAAAACAAAAAACGAAATGATAGCAATAATGTATTTATTATAAACATTTATTTTATTCCGATGTCGCAATAAATATTTATATCGACTTGAAATATAGCAAACTGGGGTTGCCGGCCACTGGGAATTTCACGACGCCAAGGTTTTGACTTGTTCTGAGGTTTTGACAGTTGTGTACGTACGCCGTGTATAGCATTCCGCGTCGTTGTCAGCGCTTTCGCTCCAAACAAATTTAGCCGACCAAGCTGCCCACCAGCAGGCTTGATTCGTAGTGTGCGTGCCAGACGTTCCATGAGAAAAATTAACATGAAGCGGAAAGGGCGCAAGGAAAAAGTTGAGCAGCAGAACGACGACGAACAAAACGGCGTAGAAGAAAAATCGAGTGACCTAAAAAATTCAAGCGAAGAGGAGGCAAAGAACTCCGAAGAGGACGCGGAGCCGGAACCCGAGGCGAAGCGGCGGAAGTCGGACAAACGCAAGAGCGCGGCCAGCAACAAGAAAACTGCTAAAAAGGAAGAAGAGGAAGCCCCCGAAGAAGAGGCGCAATACGAGGTAAATTGCTGTGCTTGTTTACAAAATGGACAGTGTATACATGGTTTCAGATCGTATCAGTTGGGTTGTTGATGTAAATAAATGACTAACCGGTTCAGGCTTTTATCAGAACAATAATTGTGGAAGTAGAAATATAATAAGTGTTTAGTTAATATTGAAATACAATATGACCAACATTATTTACCTTGTTTTAAACATATTACTAAATTTTAAAATTGTCAAATTGATATGACATTTCTCAAACATCAGTAATCCTGCATTTTAGGCACCTATTTATGCGCAATTCCGAAATTGTTGGCGGCAAATCAACGAAATTGGTGTTTGTTGCCACGTTTTGTGGGTAAACAAACAACAATGTTCCTTGATTATCATATGAGACCGTTCACACTAAACCCGGATAAGCGCCAATTGATGCAGGTAACTAACCTGCGCTCAGATTTTTTCTATTCTTTGTGAACTTTCGGCGCGATAAATATTGTTTTGTACTTTTTTCGCCTATGTAAGACCAAAGAAGTATTATAATCGTGAAAAATTACCTTCCGAGATTTCTTCAGATCTTCACATACAGGGTTCTTAGGTGACGAAAAACATGTTTTATCAAATCCATCTATTTGTCCGTCCGTCTGTGCCTGTTGGCAGTATAACTCAAAAACTTTGTTGGAGGAAGACGATATTTTCATGTCTATTAAACGGCTCGAAACCGAATATACTTCCGGTACTGGGTCAATCCATATGAAGTGATCCAACTAAAATATTTTTGGCGAGGGGCTAGTTACTTGTGATTTTTTAGGATAGAAAATCTCCATTTGTGGAGATTTTCTTGCAGGGTTTGAAAAAACCCGGGTTTTTTTTTCAGAAAAACCCGACCCACTGGGTAGTGATTAGGGTTTCCAGTCCCGGGATCTGGTCCCGGGACAGTCCCGGGATTCTACCGCGAAAACCGAGTCCCGGGACCACAGCCAGCCCAGGCAAAGTCCCGGGACCATGTCAACATGCGTGCGTATACTCGATATCAGAGAATTAGGACGGGTATTCACCGGCGTGCGGCGTATTACTCATGCCTCTTGCACATTCTTCATTATTTGCGTTTTGCCTAGGCAGGAGAGTTATTGTTTTCGCTAGGTTAGAATTAAACCTGTGTGTTGTTGCAGCCACATTTGCATATCTTCTTCTATTTATGTATTTGTCTGTTTCTGTTGTTGGATTTAGACATATTTTACGCGTAGTCGTGTGCGTACGTAGTAACAGTAACGTAACTAAATTTGTAGACTTTTAAGATTATGTCCGAAGAAGCTGAAAATGTATATTTTTGGGTTTTAAATGTGTTCGTTATTTGTCTGCTAAAGCGTTACAATTAGAATGAATTCCTATTCGCAACTTACCTTCATTCTACATTAAAAAAAATAACGATTTGAAGTCAATATGGCAACAATTTTATATATTGAAGATAAACAATTGACGAAAGGATTACACAAGCACTTTGCAGTTCAAACAAAAGCAAAAGATGAAGAGCGACATACATTTTTAGTACTAGAAGAAAGCAATGAAGTTATAGACGAGCCCCAACGCAGATTATCAGCACAGAAATACTTAATTTAGCTTACAACACTTGTTTTTCTTTGGAAATTGCATTCGGAAATTTCACCTGAACACTATTTCCCTTTCGGGATCTTCGGGACTAGTCCCGGGACTTGAAATTTAGCTCGCAAGTCCCGGAAACACTTTTGGTCCCGGGACTTGGAAACCCTAGTAGTGATGTGGGTCGGGTAAATATCCAGTGGGTAGGGTATTCATAAATGGGTATTTACCCCTGCCTCGGGCCTCGGGTAACTACCTAAAAACTGGGTATTTATCAAATTTGTAATATTTAGAAAACTAGGCTAACTTTTACTCACATAATAATGTTATCTTAATAAATAAATTACGTACACCGTGAGTACTAAAAATTGGGGAAAGAGCGGGAAATTTTGAATTAAATCTATATCAAATTCGAGGTCAGGAGGTTAGTTTTTGCGTCAGTCTGTGTCAAAACTGACGCAAAAACTAACCTGCTAACCACGCATTTGACATAGATTTACAGTGCCACCAGTGACATGTACTTCCGGTACTGGGTCAATCCATATGAAGTGATCCAACTAAAATATTTTTGGCGAGGGGGTAGTCCCTTACGATTTTTTAGGATAGAAAATCTTCGTTTGTGGTGATTTTCTTGCAGGGTTTGAAAAAACCCGGGTTTTTTTCAGAAAAACCCAACCCACTGTGTAGTGATGTGGGTCGGGTAAATATCCAGTGGGTAGGGTATAAGCCGTTCACGATCTTTTTGGGTCAGGTAAGGCTATGACCATCTAGTAATTTTGTTGGCAGAACTTCTGTTGCAACAAAACTCCCTCATGGAAATTGACACTTTTTGTGTTAGGTTAGGTTGTTTTCAGTTTAAGGTTATATTTTCTGAATAGGTACATTGTTGCCGGATATTCTCTAGTCTCCACATCGACTCGCGTTCTTTTAAATTTGGTCTGTCCTTTTTAAATTGGAAGTAGCATCGTTTAATGGAAATTTTTTGTTGTAACAAAATTATTTTGGTCATTTTGACTTTTCCTTTAACGGAAATTAAAATTATTTTTACACATTTGATAAATCATTTATTTTCTTACGAATATTAAAATAATAAAGCTGGCAATGTGGTGGCAAGAAAATGTCGAACAGACACTGACGGAAAAACAAAGTTGCATCCGCTACATCATCGAATCAGTTAGTCCAACAGGAAAAGAAAAAATCATAGCCAACTCTGTCCCAAAAAGGTTGTGAACGGCTTATATATAAATGGATATTTACCCCTGCCTCGGGTAACTACCTGAAAACTGGGTATTTATCAAATTTGTAATATTTAGAAAACTAGGCTAACTTTTACTCACATAATAATGTTATCTTAATAAATAAATTACGTACACCGTGAGTACTAAAAATTGGGGAAAGAGCGGGAAATTTTTAATTAAATATATGTCAAATTCGAGGTCAGGAGGTTAGTTTTTGCGTCACCTGTGTCAAAACTGACGCAAAACCTAACCGCGAATTTGACATAGATTTACAGTGCCACCAGTGACATGTAAATAGAAAGTTGAGGTGATACATCTGCGAGAAACATAAAAGCAAAAAATTACTAGGATTTAATTAAAAATGTCCTATGTTCTTTACAATTTTAGGTAACTTGTATAATTATGGTCCCATCGTTATTTTGGACAGGAGCTGTTCTTAGTCCAGCTATTTTTTTATTCTACATTTTTATAAAATTCGAATAGAACACCTTCACTTACCAATCAATTATACTGGTTAGATTCACTTTAAAATATTTGTAAATGAGGATAAATACCCGTTTAAATACCCATTTTGGGTATTTACCCGGGTAAATACCCCGGGTATTTACCGATAAAAATAAATACCCGGGTAATTTACATCACTACCACTGGGCTCATGGGGGGTTTTTTCGGTTTTTTTTCGGGCTCTTTCGAGTTTTTCCCGTCTTCCCGGGATAATGGCTCTTCGAATAAAAGACGAAGCATTTTTTCCATCATAATTGATTGCGGATGCTGTCATCAATCAGTTTTCATCCCTTCAATGATGGAAACTTGTTGCAAAAAGAACCGAAAAAATGTCAACCTTGCCACATGGTTTTTGCGATTTTTTCTTAGGTCTATCTTCGGCGCCGGCATCTTCAGCTTCCATTGAACGATACTTGTCTACATTCGGACTTGTTTGAAGTAAACTTCGAAATCGCCTGGGCGTGGAAAAAGCCGCAAAACTAGTGCAAGTGTACAGACATTTGCGCTCAACTGATACACACCCTATTGACTGGTAATAATTAATTGTTCTTGCTCTAATATTCTGTTTTTTACAATCATTAATTATATTTCTAACTAGCAGTCCAGTGAGACAAATGTCTCATTTAATAAAACAAAAAAGACCGTTTTGCAAATAGAACGCGTATTCACCACACGTACGTATATGACGTCATTGTTGGTAGCAAACTACCAGTCGCATTCGCTTTGATAAAATTTGCCTAGAATCTAACCTAAAAAGTTAGGATTAGGATAATTAAGATAATAATTAGTGTTAGAGACTGAAATTCGGTTCCTGACCTGACATGACCATTCCAAACATATAACTTTTTTCTCTATCTCTTACGGTTTGGCTGCTGAAACAGCGTCCCAGACAGACAAAACAGCGTCCCGGACAGACACGTCTATTAGATAAAGGATGTTCTATTATTCTTAAAGGTAATTAATTGTGTTTTACTAATCTATATTACATATATAAAGGAAAGTCACAACCCTAACTAATCAACGCAGGGCCGTAACCACTGGTACTACGAAGTTGAAATTTGGGTGAAAGATTCAACTTGTTACGTAAGGTAGTGCTAAGAAGGGATTTTTTGAAATTACACCCCTAAGCGGGTGAAAAGGGATAAAATGTGTTTTTACAAATTCCTCAATATCTCTTACACCCGATGAAATATCGACTTGGGTGTTTACTTGCAAAGAGTTTCAATGAAAATGCCTAGAAACGTATTTCAGGATTTTGCCCTAATCAACCCTTAAAGGTGCAAATATGGATTCGGGGTGAATTAAACAATCCTTCGTATCTCCTGTTTCTTGAGTTAGAACATTATTTTTTGGCATATAGATGTATTTTTAAAATATTTAAAAAGTGGTTTAAGAGATTTTGAAAAATTTACCCAAAGGGGGTGAAAAGGGGTATACTGTGTTTTTCGAATTCCTCAATATCTCTTAGCCCAATATGATATCGACTTGGTGTTTGCTTGCTTAGGTATCCAAGACAAATGTCTAAAAACACATTTCAGGATTTTGCCCTAATCAACCCTTCAAGGTGCGAATCTGCATTCGGAGTGAATTATAGAATTCTTTGTATCTCCTGTGTTTGTTAGTTAGAGCATTCTTTTTTATCATATAGATGCGTTTTTCAAATCTTTAGAAAAGGTTCTTAGGGTTTTTTGCATTGCACCCCTAAAGCGGTAAAAAGGGAAAACTGAAAAGGGGTAGGGGGTTAAAATTATAAACTATTTCCCCTCTGGGTTCATTTCAGGATAAAACGGGCTGAAAGAATTGTTAGAAATTTTACCCAAGTGGTGAAAGGGGTTAAACTGTGTTTTCACGAATTTCTCAATATGCATCTCCCTGTGATGGAAACGGATATCCTGTTATAATTTATGAATACAACATTTAATAAGTACATATACGTTTGATTTGATCTCATTGTTATACTAAAACCATAGTTTTATCAATCTATACAAGGGTAACGACAATTACATACACATTTCCAGGGGGCATTTGAAGATTAAAAGAGAGAACTTTTTTCGGAAGAATATTGTTTCCTTTTTACCTACAATATTGTTTTGCAGCCTTTGTTAATTTAGCGTATTGCATGGGGGGGGGGGGGGACTTAAGAATTCATTTAAGATTTAGAAGAAGAAGCAAACAAGTGTAGTACGTACGAAGAACGGGCATCTTGCTAGCTTGTAATAAATTTCTAAAAGTTGAGGTTTTTTGTTCAAATTGTTTAACCCAAGTTGTGAGTTTACTAGTGCCTTGGAGTGAATCCAGGACCGAAAAACTCAGTGGGTTTTTGGAGCGGGTTTTTTCACGTGGGCCCAGCCCGAAAAAACCCGACGCGTTTTTTCGGGCTCGGCCCACTGTGGCGAACCCTGTTTTCTTGTAACTCCATAGATCTCCGTGGATATCCTTGGATCTCCATGAAGATCATTTGGATTTCCATGGAGATCATTTGGATCTCTATGTATCTCCTCCGGACCTCCCTATACATTAATAACTTTTGAATTTTATATGGAACTAGTGGACCTGTTGCAAAATATTTTGCAAGTTAGAAAACTTCTTTGTAACGTGTGGCAGCATCCATTAAGTAAAGTTTAAATTTTGAAGTTTTTAAAACTACTCACACTTAATATTGCTACATATACTTGACCATGGCTAAATACTGGTTGTGGCAAACACGATATACATATTCCCACTTTATCCATAGTTTGTTTTTGTAATTTATTAATTGTTATCGCAAATGATAGGCGTACAAGACAATTTCTATTAGAATGTGTTGATCTATACACAGTAATAATACTCTTCTGCCTGGCTTGTGGCTTATCCATTTAATATCATTTAATATGAGCAGTTATAAATAAATCTATTAAACCAGTAGACACATCTATTGATCCTATTCTTAGTGTTAAGCAGTGTGGATATATTCCACTGAAATTTAACGAATCTATTAAATCCATAGAAAATTATAAAATGTTGTCATTATATGATACAATTGTATTTGCACTCAAATATTGCTTTTCATATTCAGGCAAGAGAGATATAATTTTGTTGCGCTTCACGCAAGAGCGGACAAAACTCCAAATTAACTCGCCCCAAGAATATGGGCCATGTGCACGATTTTTTTTTCAGAAGCTTGTTTACAACTAAGTTCGCCAATCGGCGCGGACTTAAATGTCCAAATATTCGCTTATACACCCAAACTCCGCCAAACGGCATGGGGCACACAAAGAATCAAAAGCAGACTAACTCTCCATCGGATTATAGACTGCGAAAAACCGTGAAAGCTGCTAGATTTGCTGTAAAAATGAGACGAAGGCCGAAGTGCCATGAGGTTGCAAAATCCGAGCACCACCAAAAAAAATTAATCGCCAACCTAACAAACTGACAACTCAAGTGACCGAGCACGTTGAACTCTGGGTAGAGCAGTGCAATAGTCACCGACATACCCTCGTAAGTCAAAATCTAGTTCAAAGTCCTCTCGATAACTTTATTTTTAACGTACGTTATGATAGGGACTAAATGCATTTTTAGACGAGCACAAATTATTGTCGTAAAGTTTTTTTGAAAAATCAAAAATAAAAATGTTTCCCATATGATGTTGACTTTTTGGCGGTCACTGTACAGGGCCATAAATTGACCGCTAATTTATAGATAACTGGAAAGAAACTATAGCAAATGCTACACATTTAACTGGAAAATATTGTTCTTTTTTGGTATGGCCGAAAAATTACACTACAAGATTAATTTTTATTTTGCACCTAGGTATCTCGCGAACTATCAAACAAATTAGGAAATGAACGTTTATCCGTGGTGCTCCTTAAATTTAAGCAAGCCTTTGATTTGCGTAGTTCCGTGGATTACTGATGCTAAACTGTCACTTTATTGTCATGCGGCAGATAATATTATCTTCCACTGACGTCTTTATCTGCCGCTGACGAGATAGAGTAATTTCTTCGAAAAAAATATCTTTTAGAATGTAAGACGGATTTAGTGGGAACCATGAAAGATAGTCTAATTAAAGGTTTGGATAGCCATTTTAATAATATAGACTTATATCCCGATTATTCTTTTCATAGACAGTTGCAAAAATGCAATTAATTAGAGAGAAGCTGATCAGTGTTCTTTTGAAAGATCATGTTAATGTTCAGCCAGAAATACCAAATACATATACCAAATGTTGTAGAAAATAGTTTATCAGACTCTGGCGATGATGATATTCCACTGAACGCTCTTATTCCAATGACTAAAAAGATGAAGACCGACACTTCCATTTGGGATATGTTTTCTTCTATTACTTCAGCGTCAATTTTCAGCTCTTCAAGTCACGTCTTATCAACAAGGGAAATACTGCAAATTGAAATTGATACTTACTTGAAATTACCTATAATTGATAGAACACGATCACCAGTCGATTGGTGGCAAGTTAGTCAAAATATCTTCCCACATTTAGTCAAGGCTATGAAACAGTACTTCTCTGCTTCAGCATCCACCATTTTTAACGAAAGATTTTTTTTAAGAGACTGGAAACGTTTTTGAGTCAAAAAGAAGTTCTTTGAAAGCAGAAAAATTTTTTGGTAAGAAACAATAAATGGCATTGGTAAGAAGATATATTTCAGGACACTTACATAGTGGTCATGTAACAAAAAAATAATGTTCCAAATTACACAGCAATGTTGCCTTTTTGGAACAATCTGAATTTTATCATTAAAATATGTTCCAAACTAGGGTTGCCAACATTGCGCCGATCCTGACCCGAACAAAAATAATTAGGGGATGATGAAAGGGGGTGCATAAAATTACTGAAAAATATCAAGTCGAAATAGTTTTTTACGTTTTAAAGATATAATTCCAAAAAGTATTTTATATTTTTTAAATAGCATAGCACAATTCTCCGCATTTGAAAATTACGAATTTTCTAGAACAACTTTGTTTTTTAACATTTCATAACATACAATTTAAAAAAAATCTATTTCAGAAGGTATAGTCAAATTTATACCCATTCGGAGTCACGTGATAATCTAGTAATTTTACGTATGTCGATTCTTAAAAATGCAATTTTAGGGAAATAAATGACATTCCGTTTTGTAGGTTATCCTGACATATGCCAATTTCTAAAACAATGTTGCTACGGGTTTATTCTCTTATATGAAATCAAACTGAATTTACAGGTTAAAGAAAACATAACATGTCGTAAAATGTAAATATAATAAAGATATGTCAGCTGCTACATTAAAAACCTGCTGCGTATAGCAAATTTTAAGTCAATTTCTGTGCATGCATATTCTGTTATAGAACATTGCCATTTGAAGCCTATTTCCTTGCACAATCTATTTAGGGAAGAAACTGAATGTGAAAAATCTCCAGATTCTTCAACCAAGCATTTTTTAGATTTTTTATGGTTACAAATTCTTTAGCTACATACATTTTATATACAGTGTCTTGACTGCTTCGTCGACTTCCGTTTTTGCATTCTTCACTTTCTGGCTCATATTTTCGGTAAATTGTGCTCTCCGAGATATTTAACGCAAGAGAAGCACGGCGAACAGCGTTGGAGGGTGAAACTGTTGATTTACTATTATTAATATTGTACTCTTCATAAAAAAAAACGCATAATATTCAAATTAATTGTTGTGACTGCTCGTTATACCGCATGTCCGATGGTTTCTTTTAATTTCCAGTTTTCGGCTCAACAATTTTAGGTTTTATTACCCTTATCTCAATAACTTACACAAAAAATATAATCTGACAGATTAGAAACGTCAAATTTTTAAAATTAATTTTATGAATCGACATGCCTTTTTTTCAAATTTCTTCCATTTCATCTATTTTACTAAAGATGAACAGAGACAGACAAAAGTCACGTGACTCCGAATGGGTATAATTTTGACTATAAGTGAACTAGTAAGATACTAAATCTTTGTGAAAATAAGTAAAAATGTTTTCTAAAATTATATTTCTTCTCACTTTACGCACTTTCTACCAACGACTTCTGCTCTGGAGATATTAATTAAAAATAAAAGTGTTTGTAATCCAAGCAAGTATAAAACTGCTGGATCCTGTGGTTTGAATCTGATCACAATTCGTTAAAAACCCCTAACCACACAAATATTTCACAATCGCTAAATACGTATTTCTAAAGCTATTTATACTGTCTGACGGTAGCTTTAGAATGCGCGGATGATTTGGTGAAGAGCGTATCTTCGGCCAACTTTGTCGTGTTTAGTTTCTCTCCAAGGCTACTGAAAATTACAGCTTAGCTGTCGAAATACATATTTAACGATTGTTAAATCAGGGTGTCTAGCGACCGGGAATTCCTGGAAAACCGGGAATTATACGGGAATTTGAAAGTGCCCTTGAAAATGCGGGAATTTCTTAGGCAACCGGGAATTTTTTTATCAAAGGGAATTTGCAGTAATTTTTGCCATTTTACGGAAATAATAAGCGAAATTACCGTAAAAATTTTCGGATTATCCGGAATAATTGCAAAAATGTACGGGACGCGCGAAGACAGGTCGTTGTTGTTTGTTTGTTTTTTTTTTTTAATGAATACCCGAAAAAGTCAGACCGGAAGACCAGAAAGTATCCGGGAATCCTAATAAAATGACCGGGAATTATACGGGAATTTTAATGCCATATCTGCTAGACACCCTGTAAATATTTGTGTAGTTAGTCGTTTTTAAAGAATTATAATCCAAGCAATCCCATAGGGTTGACGTGGGCAGCCTTTGGCCGGCCAAGCAACATTTTTAAATCGGCACTACCAATATGTCTGAAACCCTAACGCTCACTAAGAAGACGGCAAATAAGATAAGAGTTGTACAACGTGCAATGGAAAGATCAATGTTGGGGTTATCATTGACAGCAAAGTGCCAAACGTAGAAATACGCAGAAGAACAAAACTAACAGATGCCGTAGAAAGAATAACAACTCTTAAGTGGAACTGGGCGGGACACATTGCTAGGATTGACGATAACTGATGGATCAAGAAGGTAGTAGAATGGAGGCCGCGACAAGACACATTTAGAAATAGAGGTCGTCCACCAACTAGATGGCATGATGATCTGAAACGTATCCACACCAACTGAATGCAAGTTGCTCAGGACGGGAAGCTATGGAAACAATCAAGGGAGGCCTATGTCCAGCAGTGGACTCTAGAGGCTGGTTGATGATGATGAATCTAAGCAAGTATGAACCTTTAGCAAACCCAAAGCCCGAAGACTGATCGCCAAACCCGAAGTCTTCGGGTCAAAATGGCAGCGTTGGCAGCCCTATTCCAAACCATATTTATCCCAAATAGGCAGCAATATAATCACAATTTATATTAAAAAAATTAAGCAATTCTGTTACGCAAGCCTTTTTTTACAGGCATAAAAAGTTTTGGGTATGGTATTTTATATAAAGAAAACAGTGTTTATTTACATTCGTTCTTTATTTATGAAAATATAAAACTAAATCTTGAGAAGCAACAAGACTGTTTTAAACAAAATTAAAAATATGTCTAATAATATATTTCAAACAATAGAAAAAAAGGAAAACTATGCATAATACCGGGTGATCATAAATGGTTGTGATTTTTTTTTCTTAGGTTGGCACTGTCTATGTTGGTGGCACTGTAAGTCTATGTTAAATTCGAGGTTATCAGTTTAGGTTTTGCGTCAGTTTTGACACAGACTTACAGTGCCACCAACATAAACAGTACCAACCTTAAAAAAATCACCTGGTAGAAGATTGCATAAAAAACAATAATAAAAATATAGCCTTATAATTAATAAAATAACTCAACAAAAAGTGTGGCGGCCTCGAGAGATAACAGGGTCTTTGAGGGCATTTTCAGGCGTAAAAAAAGTAAACAAAGGAATTTTTTCTTGAGGTTATGTACTAAATAACTTCAGATAAAGAAATTTCATATTTTTTATAATCACCTCACTAGAGGGGAGACTTTTTGATATATTCAAAAATAACAAAAACTTACCTTGATTTAGACCTCTAATTGGGACACAAACTAAATTAAATGAACGTCACCATATGTAAACATTTGTTAGTGAATTTTGTTTTCTAGCTGTGGTTACGTGCAGGAACGAACCTGTCAGCGGAATTAGTTGGTATGGCGCAAAATTCAAAAAAGTTACCTATTCCAAATAGGCAGGCACGTCTTACGGTAATATGGTTATGTTATTTCACTTCAACTGTTTCTTTTTTCTGACTGCGCTCCCCAAATGTTGGTTCGTTTTATAGTTATTAGTTAAGAATACAGATAAAAATTACGTCTTCTCTATTTTTTTAAATTAATTTGTGTAACTCGGCTGAGTAGTGAAGATAAGACCGAGCATCGGTGAAAACGTTGACCGAGTACGTGAGCTACTCGTTGCAGCCCTACTTCGTGCACTCGTTCAGGAAGCACTTCGGAACACAATTTGTATAATTATATAACCAGGTTGTTTTACTGAAGGAGATGATATAAGATGTGACTGGAGTAGCCAGGCCTAACTACCCCTTAGACAATTGTAGCCTGTGTCTGGTCACAAATGAATACACTTCAGTGTTTCAAAGTATATTGAAATAGTAAATAATTACAAGTCCTTATACAGGGTGAGTCAATATTCACTCTCCAGCTTAAAAATAAGACAAAAATGAAGAATACTAAAATTCCGAAAGCGCAGCCGTTTTCATGTAAAATTTAAATAAACAATTTTTTAAAGTTTTGTTTAACCTCAATAAATTCAAATACAAGAGAAAACTTAAAATAATTAAAAAATAAAACTATATGGATCGAGATAAACATCAGCAAAACATCTAATTCCTTAAGAAACCCTCAAAAATGTTACCATTTTCGTTAATACACGTAATACGTAATACATGTTGTCACCTGCTTACAGCCATACACAAAATTGGAAATAAGTGACATTTATAAACAACAGTTGCAACGTCCTACGCACTCTCAATCATTCTAAAACGTTATTACACAAATCTAGCGTTTTGATGAAAATAAAGTAGAAAAAGGTATGGCCGAATTGTATGTAAAGTACTTTTTTTTTTATAATAACTGTCAAAGTGTTACAATGTTGGTAGATATGTGATTAAAACGCTAGGAAATTTGTATACCTCGTGTTGGTAGAACTTTTTCAAAATTATGGTTATGTGTCAATTTTGAATGTCAAAGTTCCTTAATTTGAACTCTTGACAAATTTCTTTTTTTAACATGGAATCATCATCATCATCAATAAAATCGGATAAAAAAAGAAAACCAAGAAATATTTTAAATGCGAAAATGAAGCAAGCGATATTAAATTATGACATATCTGTCAAAATGACAATCATTTTTTTAGTGAAAGAAAAGAACTAAAAATCTATGTACCAACATTATTAAAACTAGGGACCCTGCAGGAATGCAACTTATCCCCTAGAAAGTTGACCTTGAAAATTATAATAGAAAAAAAAATTTACTTTAGGTATTACAAAAACTATGCTACAATATACATCCGTTATGGCCTTTGCGAGAACCTCGTCGTGTGTTACAGTCACAGAAGCCGTACAAGTAAACAATCTCTGCATATTATTCTTTTAGCAAATTGCAACAGCTAACTGAATTTCACTTAAATTTTATTAAATGTCAACTTCAATTTTTTATGTCACATAAATCATGGCCTGGTATTATTAAAGTCAAAAATTAAAATTGTATCCGGAAACATTGAGGTCTAATAACTCGGAAACGAAGCCCGTTCGGCAAAAAATGTATTTCACATTTTTTTACCAGAATATGATGCTGTAAACGCCTGTTCATTTTGTTTGACCAATCATGAATCACCCTGTATACCTAAAAGAAACTAATTTAAACTCGGACATTATTAATATGCTAACAACTTATAACCTGTCAATAGGTTGTTATCTAGTTAAAATTTTAATGACATCTTTATGGAACAGCTTAGCTTATTACAGTTTTTATCATTGCCTATGGCTTTTGTTAGAGTTCCTATATACCGGGTGTCTTAAAATGAATTACATCTAGTATGCTTTGAATTTCCCATAATGCAGTCTAAAATTTTAGTTGAAATTGGCAAGACTGTAAGTCTATGTCAAATTCAAGATTAGTAGGTTAGGTTTTGCGTCAATCTGTGTCAAAACTGACGCAAAATCTAACCTGCTAACCTCTGATTTGACATAGACTTACAGTCTTGCCAATTTCAAGTAAAATTTTAGACTGCATTACGGGAAATTCAAAGCATACTAGATGTAATTCATTTTAAGACACCCGGTATATGGCATTCACGATCTTTTCTCAACAGAACAAGCCATGATATGTTTTTATTAGGTTGCTTGCAGGTCTTTTTGATAAAAGTCAAACTTGACAAGACGTAAACTTCAAATATTTCACGTCAAATATTTTCCGGTGTTGCAATTACGTTGTTTTGCAATATTATTTAAAATGCCAAAAATCATAATCGCAACCATAAAAGCAGCTCTAAAGAAGACTTATAACAGCTACGAGAAGGACACGAACTTGGAGAAAAAGCAAATTATCAACAGAATCACTGATATTTTTGGGGTAAATGTTTAATATGTGATTTTTCATCTTTTATTAATCGCGACTTATTTAGGTTTTGGATTGGATGGTAAAAGCAATTTTGAAAGGAGGGTCTGACAATTTGAAAACTTCTATTTCTGGAAAACGATCAAAAACTGACAAATTCACAAATTATATTTTTAGAGAAGATTTGCAGCTACTGATTTGGCATTATACTTTGAAAAATGGACATTTTACTTTAGACACATTATTAGCGGAAGCTATTCAAAATTATCAAATCAATGGGTTATAAACATAAAAAAGTCGATGGACGCAAAATTTTATGTGAATCGACACATATCGTTGCAGCCAAAATTAAATTGCAGTTTCAAAATTCTAGTGAAAACGTGGTCTTCGTGTACCTTGACGAAACGTGGATCTACCAGAATGGGTCTTCGATTCGTCAATGGTTACACAAAGCATATTTGAAAAGTAACCCAGCTAAAATTAAAAGTGAGGGGAAACGTTTTACGGTTTTGCACACGGGAACAACATTTGTTTTTTTGGAGGGATGTGACTTGCTACTCGACTCTGCTAACAATGATAGAGACTATCATAAAACAATGAATGGAGAAAATTTTCAAAAATGGGTGGTTAATCAGCTCATTCCTGCATTGACCAAGCTGCAAGGTAAATGTGTGGTGGTGATGGACAATGCACCGTATCAGTCGGTGCAGTTGGACAAACCACCCACATTTTCTAGTAAGAAAGGGCAAATGCACGAATGGCTGGTTAAACAAAGGGTGCAACTTGGATAGAAATTAACAAAAAAGCGGTTGTGGGAATTAGTGAAACCTTTATTAGCAGACAAACAAAAACGTGATACAGCACGGTTATGAAGTTCTTAGGTTGCCCCTGTACCATTGTCAGTTTAACCCGATTGAAATGGCTTGGGGGCAATGTAAAAGTTTCTATAATAAGCACATAAATTCCCAGCCTTCATCTAAAGATAGGGTTTCGAAATTTATGGCGTCAAGCTCTATCAAAATGTAGGCCCGACATGTGGCGAAATTATTATAATCATTGTGCAAAACTAATTTCGGAAGACTGGGCAAAACATATGGAAACGTGTTCGATTGAAAATGTTACTCTTTTCATTATTTCACTAGGAGAATCAGATTCGGAATTAGATAGTAATGATGAACCTGGAAGTACTACCTGCAGAACTGACTCTTGAAACTGTGTTTTAAAGAAACAGTAATTAGCAATATTAGCTTAATAAATCAGATTTTACCAAAAATTAAATACAGAAACGTATAATTATAATAATTTTTCATTTTAAATGTTAGAACAAATTTGTACTGTGGAGCATATTCAAATTTTATATAAACAAATCGTTGTTACAACATGTCTTTACTAATAAATGTATTTTAAAACATTAAGATAGATTAGAAAATACTAAATGAACAGCACAATGTTTGTAAACTTCAGTAAACTTTTATACAAAAATAAATTTCGTATATTTCTAGGACTATTTTCAAAATTGGAAAAACAAGAAGTGGTCCTAGTGAATTCTGCAATCGTAATAAATAATTTGAAAAGATACATCACGATTTTACCGGAATTGGATTATATAGAAGAGCAATTAAATGGCAACAATGAAGCTCTTTCAAAATCATAACCTGAAATTGAATATGACATCATTTATTTCTGTCATAGCTATTTATTACTAAACGGTACCAACAAAAATTGTACCCTATCATAGCCTGCTCTGTTGAGAAAAGATCGTGAACGTCATATATAAAGAGTTGGGACATGTAGGCTACTCACTTTGGATCCACAAACCATGGAGTATCTGATTTTTGTTGAATTTAAATTTTATGCAAATCCGGCATACCCATGAACAGTTGTGACAAATACCAAATATTTTAAATTTGTTGAAACCTAAAAAATAGAGTACAATGGCTGATTGTTCAGCGATTAATTGTAAAAATCGAACAGATCAGGAATATTCTTTGCATCGTTTTCCAAAGAATGAGAAACTAAGGCGTCTCTGGCTAAATAACAGCAGAATTAAGAATGCAAAGCGAAAAGCCATTTATGCAATGTACATTTTGCCGATGATCAGTTTTTTCATAATAAAATCGAATGGGATGCAACAAAGGGCTCGGTTGACAGCTGGAATCCTCTTTAAACCGGAAGCCCTTCAAAATTCAAAAGCTAGCATAATTTTTAATTTTTGTGCTAATGTGTAATTGTACGGGTTTGAGTTCAGTTTTTATAAATAAATAATTTTCTAATTAAATTTAGAAAACTAGCAAGTGGCACAAAAGAATGTCGTGTCCAATTCCAAGTAAATTTAAGTTTTTTTTAAAATTTATTTCTTAAAATGATTAATAATAATTAGTCCCTATTGCTGATTCATATTAAAAGCACAAAGTACGACTAATAAATAAAGTTAGTATCGTGGACCACTCGAAAACAGCTTGAACTTGTTCGCGCAGTTCTCTTTGTAACAGCAGCAATTTGAACTATCATTCCTGGAGCTAGTATTATACGTGGGTACTAAGTACACACACATCTTAAACTTGCAGCCAACCTAAAATAATAGCAGCTTGAATCTAGTTTAGCGGCCAACTCCGATCGACATGTGCTATACACCATTCGATGCGTCTCGTCGAGCTGAACAACATTGTTGCTGGGGACATTCGAGGCAGACCAACGGTCACTGAGATACTGCACGGTAAAGTTTAAGATGTCCCATACTAAGTCTGTGGTGCTTTAAAATGTCTCTATGTTAAATCATGTAGCGGTAGATGGCGCTAGCATCGCACGCATAGTCTCTGCAAAAAGTTTGTTTACAATTCAGGGCAACGTTAAGTTAGTTTGGGTTGGGTTCAGTTCGTTTAGCTTAGGTTAGGTTGGGATAGGATAGGTTAGCTTACGGCTTCCTGAAAGCTTCGGCACTAAGTTCTCCGAGCCGAGGCAAGAAGGATGCCGTAGAGACCCGCCCTCTGCCCAGTTAACAACACGATGTAGCCAGCAGAGAAGGAACAAAGAGGAGCCGGTTGGGGTCTGCGGAGGGAAAAGGAATCCTGGAAACTTCGGCACTATGTTCTCTGAGCCGAGGCAAAAAGGATACTGTGAAGACCTGCCCCCGACCTGCTATCATCCCGATGCAATTAGCAGAAAGGCTACCTCAGAGGAGAGCAACGCTCTGCAAAGGTTAGGCCTCGGAAGTAATGCGGAAGCGGATTCCCGAGGCCGTAGGTTTTTGTAGTTGTAGTATTAGTCATAGTTTTAGTATTAGTTATAGTTGTAATTATAGAAAATTTAAAAGGGTCACTTGTTGGGTTAGCTACCTGCGCGCCCAACCAAAAAAAAAACAAACTTAGGTTACGTTAGGTTAGATTAGGTTAGGTGGCACGCAGTGTGACTTGTTATTAGCCTTCGGTGAGGTACGCTGTGCGAAGCGTAGCAGCACCCCGCCGAAGACCCCAGTGTTTTCCACAAAGAAAAGTTTTATAAAAAAAAAACGTTATAGTGCTGTATCTCAGTAACCATTGATCTGCCTCGAATGTCCCCAGCAGCAATGTTGCGCAGCTCGACGAGATGCGTCGAATGGTGTATAGCACATGTCGATCGGAGCTGGTCGCTAAACTAGATTCTTACCACTTGTTGAATAGCTTTACAGTTTGTCACACTGCAACCGCAGTTTGTCCCATGAAATTACCTATTTGAAAAATAACCACCTCGCAGCTCAGTTTTAGTTATCAACCGAGTGTTGTCTCCTTTGGCACACAAATTGTATACGAAAAATGGGGTGTGAACGTGCTTGAATAGTTGCAACGTACTTGCATCAGCTTCATTCTGTACAGAATTCTTCTTTTCATTGATCACCGTGCTGCCAGTGTTCGTATTCATACTAGATTTACAGCTGCTGCTAACTATCCTAACCCACACCTAAGATTATAAGCAGAGGTTTTTCATAACACAAGATTTCAATACCTGTTTATTTCTAACCACAGTTCACATAAATTCTCTGAAATACTTTTTATCATAACCTGAAAACACACTAGGACTGAAAAAGTTGCTAAATTTAACCGGCAAAATTTAAATTTTAATCATTCTACATGGTTAAATTTATTTTTCTTGAAATTTGCTTCAGATTTCTAAATGAATGGATTCTGTGATTTGACATGTCAGTTAATGTCACTTTTGTGTTTGTCATACTTTATTCAAATAAACAAATGAAATATAATTCTGCTAAATCACATGGTCCTTGATTTGTGGATCCTATGGCTCAACTCTTTATATCGAGAGATCCAAAAAAAACTGTTCCTCAGCGGGCTGTAGAAATTCAACGTATGAATAATATGTTGGTGACCCTGTACGTCAATGTCAAATTCGAGGTTAGCAGGTTAGGATTTGCGTCATTTTGTGTCATAACTGACGGAAAACCTAACCTGATAACCTCGAATTTGACATTGACGTACAGTGTCACCAACATATTATTCATACGTTGAATTTCCACAGCCCGCTGAGGAACAGTTTTTTTTGGATCTCTCGATATGTATACAGGAACTGTAGCTTTTGTTACTTAGCACGTCCTCTTTCAACAAATTCCACAAGATTTATTTAAATATGTGAATGATGCACCAACCGAAATATTAAAAATTCACAATTTTTCATCCTTAATTGGAAATTTAATTTCATAGTGAGCATGCGATACACATCTCATATGAAAGTTAGTTGGTAATCTTGTGAATAATAGATTAATATGCTTTTGTTAGAACACGATTTGATTTTTGTAATGATATTACAGGTTGAAGAGGTCATCGACGAGAAAATGGTGAGAGGAGTTCGTCATTATTTGATACGTTGGAAAGGCTATGAGCCAGAAAGTGACACCTGGGAGCCCGAATCGACTCTCAAATGCCCGGAGCTAATTAAAAAGTTCAGAGATAAGGCCAACGAAGAGAACGGAGCTGAGCCAGCTAAGAAGAACAAGAAAAGCGAAAAGGAAAAACCCAAGAAGGAAAAGAAGGCGGTTAAAAAAGAATCCAAAGATCCGGAGGTTAATTGGGAATCAGATGACGAGTTCGAAGTGGGCAGTATTTTGGACGTGTATTTCAAGAAGAACGGCAAGCGCGAGTTTCTGGTTTCCTGGAAGGGCTACTCCCATACTCAGGACAGTTGGGAGCCCGAGGAGAATTTGGATTGCACTGATCTCATTAAAAAGTTCATGAGCAAGGTGGAGTCTGCTAAGAACGTGGGGCAAAAGGAACTTCGTCTTCATCGCACTCCAACTGAACGTTTTACTCTGAGTATGGCAGGCAGTGGAAGGAGACTAAGCCGTCGATTCGATAAGAAACAACGGTTAGTATTATTTGATTTTTGAAATGTTAATCTTAGTGGCTGTTTTGTTTTCTAGGGTCCAATACCACGAAGCGGAATAATTGCAGAAGCCATTCAAGTTTGTTTTGTAAAGGTACTAGTACAATCGTGGTACTGATTTGGTTTAGGTAAAGTGATTATTGTTGTTGCGTCTTATGGAATGACGTAACAATTTTATAAACGCTGAATTTGAGTTAAACTTTTGTTTGCAAATTACATTGAAGTGCGACTATAGGATGTCGGGGGTTTATCAACTGCACCCATGTTTATGAATGAATACGTTGAAACTGTAAATAGCAGAATTACCATTAAAATGAGTAATTTCTAATGTTTTGCGTATTAGTTTAAAAAATCTACAACTCTGAAAGTTGCACTTCAATCAAAAAAGAAGTACAAAAGTGTTTGTTTGAATATGTGCAAAAATTAATGTAAAAAATTATGGGTCTCCACTATATCTATCACTGTTATTTAGTTACTATAAAAATGGAAGTTTTATCATTTCCTATCAGTTTACTTACGAGTTTTTCTTTCAGTGGCGTATAATTTAAAACATTTTTTACCACCTCATTCTCAGTATGGTACCTTCCAAATATTTGGTGTTGCAGTAAAACACGAAACTATAAGTGAAATTTCCATAATAATTCTCAGTTGTTTATTGAAGCTATTGTATTATACGAGTTCAGATGCCATAAAACGTACCAAAAGGTACTATAAGCTTAAGGTGGTGAAAACATTTAGCATACTACTGATGTGTATGCCTAATTTGAGTGTCTTAATGTTGCTTTTGAGCTAATTTTTCAGTTAATAACATACAGTGTGTCATATTCTACTTGAGTATTTCGCAATACCGTCTAGTTTGCTTACATCTAAATATTATAGCTAGAGCACAAAACTGCATAAACTAGTATAAGACTTCCAAATTTATATAGTGCGCTGTAGAAATAAAATTATGTTGTACAACCCACATCTTGGTTTACTTATATTCTAACTTAGAACATAATATATTACATATTTTGTGAATGTGTAGAATTTAGGTTTCGTTTATGTATCTATCATACTTTTCTATGTGAATATCATACTGTACTATCGAAACATTTGAGAAAAATAAATTTATAGAAAGGTGGCTGGTGTATTGTCCAAAGTAGAAAATATTTTGAAAGTATTTATAGACTGCGTGGCGTAAGTAAAATTCGGATTGCGCAGCTACTCGGCACCCGATCGGCAAATCTCATCTAAAACGCTTCAATATATCGAAATTCGAATTGCCCCTTTCAAGCAAGGCATTTCGTCCAAGCGCCGCCACTGTGACATTTGCTGATCGGATGCCGAGCAGCTGCGCGACCTGAATATTACTTAAGGCAGCGTGGTCTGTATGTTAGTTAAGAATAACCTGTTGCAATTTACAATCATTCAGATTGCACTGTATGGTATTAAAGAATTAACAGCTGTAGGCGAACCGAAGTGTGGAGCATATCTGGAAGTGGAGAAATTCCTGTCAATACTTAGGTATGATTCCGATGGTGACCGCAGCAACCGGCTGATCAATGTTGCTCACAGCGACAAGTTGGTCTTGTAGTTTCATGACTGCGGAACGTGAAGAATTCAATAATTATATTTACAAAATTTAGGTACTAATGTAAATGAAATTATATAACTGTCAACACTAGCACCTATGCATCAGTTTGTATCATTAGACAAAATTAATTAATGAATAAAATCCTACACTTTTCCAAACATTTTCTTTTATTAGATTATGCCTATAACTAGCGTGTCCTGCGTCATAAATAACTGAATGTTTTGCTATAATGTTTATTAATTTGTCATCCTCTGCTTCTGAAAAACTCATTTTAATTTTTTTTACGATTAAAAATACGTGTTGTCGCTCTGCGGTCAGCGTCGGCACTGGTTCTTGATCGGTAGTACGGTCTGCAGTGGCGGCGAGGTGCGACCACAAGCGACAGTGACGCTATGTTCAGAATGCAGCCTGCAGTTTACAGTCTGCGTTCACCATCGGAATCATACCTTTATTTCCCATAGTAATGCAACAGTTGTAGATTTTCTTGCATTGCACGTGACGCAACAAAGCAGGTAGTTTTAGGGTCTCCGTGGCACAACAGCTGTGATTAGCGATAAATGTCTTTGTGTTATATTAATATGGCTGTTCTTGAATTTAATGCTAGTGCTTATTTGTGAACTGGAAGTAAGATAAACATTTTAAATTATGAAACAAGTGATATGTCATATCTGGAAGCTGAGCAAATTCCTACAACAGAAGGGAACTTCATTCTGTAGAGCAGGGGTCGGCAACCTTTTTCGGACGGCGGGCCATTTTAAAAATAATTTTTTTTATGCGGGCCGCACATTCAAATGTAACTTAAATAGTGCTTTTATATCATATACGAGTATAAATATTATTAAAAATAAATATAGAAAAAATTTATTTTTTATTGACATGCTATAATAACAATGTTAGAGAACAAAAATTTTACAATTCTTAAAAGGGAAAAAAAAGAATATACAATTCCAATTAAATATGTATAAATATGTAAATATAAAATATATAAATATAAAAAATATAAAATATTGTAGTGAAACGTCATACGGCTGTCAACATGAACGCACATATGAACATACAGTAGCAAACTGGCGAAATGAAAGAATTAGTGATAAGCCTATCCGGAATGAATAATCGGAAAGTTTCCGATTGTTCAAAAAGTCGGAAGGTTCCTATTATTTCGGAACTTTTCGGAATTCGATTATTTTACTGTTCGGTGCACAAAATTCGGAACTTTCGGAATTCGATTATTTTACTATTCGGTACACAAAATGAGAAAACGAAATGCCAATTTGAACTGAACGGAATACGGAATGTTGTATTGACTCACTTGACTGCTATATGCTGGTTGGCGAATGTCGACGAGTCGCGCCGTGTGCGCACGTGTATGATACGTGAATGGCACTAATGGCAGTGGTATTTCGTAGATTAATTATTAGATAGTACACCTACAGACTTCAAATTCAAGTATTGTTTTATACTATCTATTATGTACTTTATGTGCTATTAAACTTTAAAATATCACTACCATTTTCCGAAAGTCTATTAACGTAACTACTGTAATAATTTGAAAAAATATTTTATTTCCTCATATCCCACTGTGCGACTCAAACTCATAAATTGTTTTTTAGGATACTGCATTGCTAACTAGCATCTACATAGTTACCAATGCAGTATCCTAAAAAATCTTATACGATACACGACCGGTAGAATTCTTATGGCCTTGCCAAACATACAGGTCTCGCCCTACGGTTCGACCTGTAAAGTGTTGGCGCGGCCATAAAAATGTTGCTGCCGGTCTAATAACGTAAATAGCTATTACTGACCGTCCTACAAACCCAAACAATAGATGCCAACGCAGATAAGGGCTTACGGCGCGACGGCGAGTGCTCTCATCGTAAATTTGCACGCACTTCATCTTCCTTCCGCTTGTTGTTATTTCGCTCGTTTTCCCTTGCTTGCATTTACGGAATGTAAAATAATCGGATGATATTCCGATTTTATAAACATTCCGAAATGGAACATTCCGATTATTTAAATCATCCGATTATGCCCATCACTAGAAAGAATGCTAAACTTGCTAAGCGAGACGTCGTATTCGCTGGGGAGTGGGGATTAAACTTGCGCAGTAAAATAGGTTTCCCACTATGCTTCTGTTTGTCGCGTATTTTTGTCACCGGCCCCATTTCGGCACGCTTACGCTCTAAGTTTGTTGATTTTTCCTAAAGTTATATTGGTGCTTTGGCGGGCCGCGCAAAAAGTTGCAAAGGGCCGCATGCGGCCCGTGGGCCGCAGGTTGCCGACCCCTGCTGTAGAGAACAGGTGGCGCCTAACAATTAACCGAATTGTCAAGTGTTTTTAAGGTGCAATTTGTTTTAACCACTGCGAGCGAGCATATCGTCCAACTTCAACCCTCCTTGTCTCTTGAGTTGACTGGAACGCTTTAGTTTTGTTGCGAGGTGATAAATCTGTTTTCAACCGTAACAAATGTTTAATTTACACAGTCACCGGATAAGTTGGGACCTGCTGGTGGACGGGCTCCCATATGAACTAAATAGGCATAGCTATTACACCCAGGGGTATGCAGATGATCTGGTAATACTCATCTCGGGGAACTTTGACAACACAGTCTCAGAGCTCATGCAAAACGCTCTAGGCATTGTAGAAAGATGATGTGCCAAGGAAAACTTAAGTGTAAATCCTCAAAAAACGGCACCCATTTACAAGAAGGGGGAAATTGGACGGGCTAAGGCTCCCAGACCTCTTTAACGATCAGTTGCAATTGAGCCAGGAAGTTAAATATCTAGACATTATCCTAGATGCTAAGCTAACCTGGAATTCACATATTAGCAAAACTGTAAATAAAGGCCGGATAACCTGGGGATTAAAACCAAGCATGGTACACTGGTTGTACACTGCCGTGGTGAGAGCCATGGTTACCTATGGCTCGCTAGTTTGGTGGCCCAAAGTGGAACAAAGACACGCCAAACTGGAGCTAACTAAACTCCAAAGGCTCACCTGTCTATGTATCACGGATGTTATGAGAACACCGCAACCGCAGCCATGGAAACTCTATTAAGCCTACCTCTCCTAGACATCATAGTTATGGCAGAGGCAAGATGGCGGCGTACAGGCTGAAATACAATGGAAACTGGCAAGTGAGCTCTGTTGCCGGTCACACCAGAATAACAGACATCATCACATACCCATTACTAAAAATGAGCAGTGACGCAATGCCAAGCAGGCAAAACTACCGTAAACCCTATAACATCCAGCTTGACTGGAATGAAGGGCTGGTACAAAGCCGTGGTCAGGAAAGCAAACTTGTCTGGTACACAGATGGGTTCAAAACTGACAGCGGAACAGGAGCAGGAATATATGGGGAATTTCCCCAGTTCAATGCATATGCATCTCTTGGGCAGTATGCCACCGTATTCTAAGCTGAAACTCATGCAATAGATATATGTTTGCAGGAGAATATAACAAGAAATTACCGAGGTCGAGACATCTTTGTCCTAACAGACAGCCAGGCGGCTATAAAAGCCCTAGCTAGCTATCGGCTCAACTCAAGATTGGTCTGGGACTGCCTTCAAAACCTTTTAACCCTTGCTAACCGCAATAGGATAACTCTAATGTGGGTGCCGGGGCATAAGGGTGTACAAGGTAATGAAAAAGCAGATTCTCTTGCAAAAAAGGATCAGAAACACCATTCACTGGCCCTGAACCAGTATTTGGAGTCACCAAAACGACATTCCGCAGCTGGCTAACCAGATGGATAAACATACGACATCAAAACCACTAGAACTGTGTGGAAGGACTAAGACATAGCAAGATGATGATGCTAAGGAAACCATCTGAAAAACAGACAGATGACCTACTGCGACTAAGCAGACATCAAATTAGGTTAGTGACGGGGCTGATAACCGGTCACTGTAACCTTCGTAAACATATACACACAATGGTAATTCTTATAGAAGAACGCATTTGTAGACTCTGTAATGAGGAGGATGAAACAGGCTCTCATGTCATTTTCGATTGTGAAGCTCTTGCGCGATGGAGACACGCTCCTGGAGGGAGACAACCCTCGAGATACTCTAACAAGAGAACACCTGGTGAGAAGGCTATTAAACCTAATAAAAACGGCAGACCTTTTCACTGAATAAGTGGAATGATGAGCAGCACAATAAGCCAAGAGGCTGCACTACCAACTCTCATCACTACACCACTACAATACAATACAATACAATACAATGTTGAAATTTACGGGGGTTGAGTTCAAGCTATTGATATGAATATGTTGCACTTTTGCGGGGGAGTCGGCACTTGTGTTGGGAGAAAGGCTATTGCCAACAACAAATTTTCCGGTAATTACAATCCTTCCAAAGCCATTTCTCTTATCATATACTTGGATGCCACGAATTTGTACGGTTATGCGATGCAGCAGTTTCTATCACAGGATAATTTTGTTTGGAGGACTGACGAAGAAATTAACAGTTTTAACGTTTTCCAAGTTTCCGATGACTGATACGGGGTACGTTTAGCAGGTTAACTTACGATACAATTGCACGATGAAAAAAAAAAGATCGCGACCGTGACGACGTGATAACCGTGAATATCGGCTCCGTCTCACAAAGGCTATTAGAAGTGTTCTAAGTGCATAACTAAAGTGAAAAAGTGTGTAGGGGCAGTGTGAAGGGGGAGAAATTGAATGTAAGCAATTAAAATTCAACCTGTAGATCGGCTGAGGACGAAATTATTTAAAAGTTACTGCAGTGAATAGCGTACGTGATAACTGGACGTTCGGCAGGCGGACCAGCTGTAGTGCGCGCGCGAGCTCTCGTACCCGGCACGGGCCGCTTAAAGACGCGGTAGAATTTAAAATCTTATTGTGTAAATTGAGAGAGGCTCAGGCAAATTAATAACGGCATAATTTCCCGCTAAAGCCTAATACAAGTACAGAAAATTAAACAACGTGTAATATAAAATTAAATGGACCAAAACAAATTACGTAAAAGTAGTGTAGATAGTGGCAACGAAGTGTCAGACAAACGCAAAAGGGATAATTGTCAAGAGACAACAACAGGAGACGACGAAGACGTATTCAAAAGAAGTAAATTAACTTCCAGATTACCAAGTGAGAAAATAAATAAATTAAAATACGACGAGAAACGTACAACAGGTCAAGAAATGGAGACTACTATAGAGAAGGCGATGGAAAAGTGGATGAAAGTAATAAAGACGGAGATAAAAACGGGAAATGAGGAAATCCAAAACAAAATTTCCGTAGAATTTGAGAAGAATAACGCTGAAATACGAAATCTAAAAGAGGAAATAAACAAAATGCAAGAAAAATGGAAAGAAGAGAGATCACACTTAGAAACTAGAATCGGAGAATTGGAACATAAATTGGAATTACAAGAGAAGGAAAAACGAAAAAACAACTTAGTAATAACGGGCATCCAAGTGGATACAAAGGATAAAAAAGTAATAAAAGAAGGCGCTACACTCTTTATAAAAGAAAAACTAGGAATCGATGTAGAGACATCTGATGCTTATATAATAAACAAAGATAAATGTGTAGTAACGGTAAAGAGTTGGGAGGATAAGCAAAAGATTTTTAAAAACTGTTTTAAACTGAAAAATGAGAAAATTTACATAAATAGTGATTTGACAGTGCACGAAAGAAAGATACAGAAAGAGATTCGAGAGATGGCAAAGGAAGAGGAACAAAAAGGCAATAAAGTGAAGATTGGGCACCAAAAAATATGGATAAGCGGAAAATTGTATAAATGGACAGGACAGGAAAGAAGAAAAGATTAAACAATGTGATGAGCAGGTTAAGAACCCAAAAAACCAGTGAAATGCATACAGGACGGAAATAAAAACGAGACGGAACTGGCGACGATAACGGACTGGAAATTAGGAAATATATATAAAAATAAAACAATACAGAACAGCAAAAGCTATAGTAAAGGAATAGAAAGGAACAAGAAAAACTTGTCAAGTGAAGGAAAGAAACCAATTAAGCAGATGTATCGAGTTGCAACATGGAATGTAAGAGGAACGTACGATGAAGGGGCTTTGAAAATTTTAATACAAGAAATGGAGAAGTATAAAATTGACGTTATTGCATTGCAGGAAACAAAGCAAAAAGGAAATACGATTACAGAAATTGGAAATTATGTATTTTTCAATAGCGGTGGAGATGATAGAAAGTTGGGAACAGGTTTTGTGGTGGGGGAAAGGTTAAAAAGTTTAGTTATTAGTTTTGCACCGGTGTCGGAAAGATTATGTAGGATTAGAATAAGAGGTAATAATAGAAATATAAGCTTAATAAACATACACGCACCCACAGAGGAGAAGGAGGAAGATGAAAAAGAAGAGTATTACGAGTTAGTGGACAGAGAGTTTCAAAAAATACCAAGGTACGACGTCAAAATGATCTTGGGGGATTGCAATGCAAAAATCGGACAAGAAATTATATATGCACCAACTATAGGAAAATATAGTAAACATAAAGAAAGCAATGACAATGGGAAACGATTAATAGAATTTGCAATACAAAAAAAGTTAGTAATAAGAAGTACACAATTTGAACATAAAGATATTCATAAAGGGACGTGGACAACGCCAGATGGTAGGATAACAAATCAGATCGATCATATACTGATAGAAGAAGAAGACGCAAAAATCATTACAAATATTCGAACTTACAGGGGAGCAGACATGGACAGTGACCATTATCTAGTTGTGGCAGGTATGATGGGCAACATACCACATAAAAAGAATAGGATAAAATTCAAAGTAAAAATATATGAATATGAAAAACTACAAGAAGAAGGAACACAAAATAGTTATATGGATAACGTAGCAAGAGAGTTGAGCATGAGAGAACAAACAAAACAAGTTAGTAAAGAACGGACGCAAATACAACTAGCACTCATGAAAGCAAGGGAAGAATCAGTTCAAGAAAGAAAAATAAGCAAAAGTAAAGAATGGTACGATATGGAATGTAAGCAGGCAATAGAAAAAAGAGGAAAGGCAAGAGAAGAAATGATAAAAAATAATTCAGAAGTAAACAGGGAGAAATACAAGCTACAGAGGAATGAAGCAAAAGCCACGTGCAGAAGGAAGAAAAGAGCGTATTACGAAAATAAAATAAAGAACGTAGAAGAAAAATTTAAGAAAAAAGAAATAAGGAATTTTTACCAAGAAGTCAGAAAAGCAAAGAAAGGTTTTCAGAATAGACAAAGTTATTATAAGGATAAAGAAGGTAATTTAATAGGAGAGGAAACAAAAATAATAGAAAGATGGAAAGAATTTTTCGAAGACCTTCTAAATAAAAATACAGAGGAAATAGAACAAACAGAAGAACTAAGACACGCGGAGCACGATGAAGAAGTGCAACCACCAACGGAAACTGAAGTCAAAGCAATAATTAAAAATCTTAAAAACTACAAAAGCGCAGGAGAAAACAGCATAGTGGCAGAATTAATTAAATATGGAGGAAACGAACTGCTAAGAAGAATATACGAACTAATAATGGAAATATGGAACAAGGAAGAAATGCCAGAAGAATGGGCAAAAGCCATTATAATACCATTATATAAAAAAGGTGACAAAACAATATGTAGTAATTATCGAGGCATCGCATTATTAGATACGGTTTATAAAATACTAGCCCATTGTATAAGAAATAAACTGAAACCATATACAGAAAGAGTACTTGGTGAGTACCAATGTGGTTTCAGAACTGGCAGGTCAGTGGCAGACCAAATCTTTACCTTAAAGCAGATTCAGACCAACTGCTATGAACATCAAGTGGTGTTGTACACTATGTTCATTGACTTCAAACAGGCGTACGATTCAATAATCAGAAAAGAGCTATATAAAGCTATGGAAGAGTTAGGAATTCCAAATAAACTCGTAAGATTAACACGAATGACGATGGCTAAAACACAATGCAGAGTAAGAATTAATGGAGACCTATCAGAAGATTTTAAAATAGAAAATGGGTTGAGACAAGGTGATCCGCTTTCAACAACTCTTTTTAATCTAGCATTGGAGAAAGTAGTAAGAGAGAGTGGATTAAACAGGCAAGGGACAATATACAGTAATACACACCAAATCTTGGCCTATGCAGATGATTTAACGATAATTGCTAAAACCGAAAAACACCTTAAGAAATTAGTAAAAGACTTAGGAGATGCAGCGAAAACAATGGGCTTAATAATAAACGAACAAAAATCAAAGTTTATGATTATGGGAAGTACAGGAACTGATGAAGAGATAAAGGATCTTAGAATAAGAATGCAGAATAGAAGGGAATTTCTGTTTGAACAAGTAGTTGGCTTTACATATTTAGGAGTATTGATAACAAAAGATAACAGCAACAGTAAGGAGATACAAGCCAGACTTACAAAAGGAAACAAAGCAATTGGAGTAGCGAATACTTTGTTAAATTCCAAGTACCTGACAAAAAACACGAAAAAACGAATATACAAGACAATGATTAGACCGACTGTGACATACGCAAGTGAAACATGGACTCTTAATAAAAGTGATCAACAGAAACTTGAGAGGTGGGAGAGAAAATTATTAAGAAAAATTTACGGTGGGAAAAAAGTTGGGGAAGTGTGGGTAAGAAGAACAAATGCCGAAATATACAGTCTATACAATGAAGCTAATTTAATAAAAACAGTGAAAGCGCAACAACTACGGTGGTTAGGTCATGTGGAACGGTTATCGGGTAATAGAATTACTAAATTTGTGTTGAGAGGTGGATTACTGGGTGTTAGACGAAGAGGAAGACCAAGGAAGAGATGGTTGGAAACAATAGAACAGGACATTAAAGTGTTAGGTATAAGAGAGTGGAGGACAGTTGCCAAGGACAGAACTAAGTGGAGAAAAACAATAAAACTAGCCCTAGGCCTTTAAGGCCTGTAGTGCTTATACATATATATATATATATACAATTGCACGATGCTCACAATGACTTACTTTTTGTCGTGAGGTATTGATTCTACGACGGAGAAAATGTAAAATTACAAAATCAAGGAAAGGAAGCCGGACGGAACTCAAGACGACGAAATGGCAAACGAAATAAGGAAAATGATTACGAATTGACACATAGAACGTGCTATCTCTATATAGACCAGGAGCATTAAAAACCCTCCTCAATGTCCTAGACCAGGGGTGGCGAACCTTTATTGATCTACGTGCCATTTTTTCTAAAGGAATGGTTAATGAGACCATGACGTGCCATCAAATAATGCCAGGTCGAAATAGGTTAAAAAAACATATTCCTAGGTACATAACCGAGCTAAACGGCGGGAGCTAAAGAAGACTAACCTGGAGGTGGCGGACAGCCTGGAGTGCCGTGCAAACAACGAAAGTGGACCCCAAAATTCCGCAAGAGCGTAGTGAACGTAAGGATTGCAACCATAAACAATTATCCTAACGTTCAGTGGGCTTTCGTTGCTTCCAAATTCTCCCTCACAGATGAACCAAGCTATAATTAAGCTGGTGAAGCACGAAGCCGAGGGGCAACCAACTTATTCAAGCGAAGGCTGGGATGGAAATGGTCGAGAAATACTACCACACGCGATTCAACTCAGGTTATCAAAATCTCCCAAAAATTCGAAAAGGACCACCAGAAAAACTATTGGAATGCAGAGTGGTCTAAATTGATAGCAACATAGCTGTAATTTGCTGAAAAATGTTATCACAAGATGAAAATAGGGTTGCCTAGCTACGCAGGGGAAAATTTATTCAATATTTAAAAATAAATGTGAATAAGGCTGCCTAACGATCCAGGGGAGAACTTACAAAATAAATGCTTAAAGTAAAATCCAACTAGTTATTTCAAATACTGCATGCGAACTACAAACTAAGTGTAACAGCGCCCCTCTCGCCGTCCCTCCGCGTCGCCCGCGCTAGCTCACTCCGTAGCTCACTTCTATCCGTTTGGTCAGAAATTCGCGCGAAATCTACCTATCTCTGTAGCGCAGTCTGTTGCCGTTCCAGCACCGGTAGCTTTGTTCACAATGAACTTTGTTGCTATGACCTCAAATGTAGACGAAAAAATAAATTGTTTCGATGAGGTACCTAAATTCCTTAATTAAAGCCGTGCCCAAATTATTTCGCCGCGTGCCATCAATGGCACGCATGCCATTGGTTCACCACCCCTGTCCTAGACATACAGGGCAGACATAACAGCCATTCAAGAAATGAGATGGACAGGGAGTGGTATAATCCAGAAAAGAGACTATGATATACCGGGTGTCCATTCTCAAAGTCGAACATAGACAATTAACATTAGTGCATTCACTCGTTCTTCATTGAAATAATTCATTTTTCTGTAGATAATTTTAACAGACGTTGACAAAAAATACTTAATTTACGCTAACTAATTACCAATTTTTTTGACAAATGCTGTCGAACTTGAAAAGCAAGGCATGGCATATTTAAAAATTCCCAAGTTTTAAATTAGTATTTTAAAATAAAAATCTCATCTTGAATATTATTATTGGTATCATTTGATGGTGAGCAGGAATCTTCAAAAACGTTCAATAGAATGTTAATCGCCTATGTTCGAAAATGAACAGATTAAGGAACTTGAAAAGTTAGGGAATCAAAATGAAAGGAGAAAGTTCTATATGAAAATAAATAATACCAGGAAGGTGTTTAAACCAAGAATATCAATGTGCACGAACAAGAATGGAGAAATTATAAATGAGAAAAACAAGATAGTGGACAGATGAGCAAAATACTTCAATGAACATTTTAACAGAGATGAGGAAAATAGTAAAGAAGAGAAAAAAACAATAACCCTATAACCGATGAGAAGCAACCACCCCCTACATATGAAGAAGTAAAAAGGCAGCAATGAAAATGAACAACAATAAAGCGCCAGGGTCTGATAACATACCAAGCAAACTCATAAAACATGGCAGAGAAGAATTATTACAATATATACACAAATTAATAAAAAACATGGAAGACAGATGATACCGGAGGAATGAAACGTGGGTTCGATATATCCTCTTCATAAAAAAGGTGACCAATTAAATTATGCAAATTATAGAGGCATAACACTCCTAAACACATGCTATAAGATACTATCAAACAAAATACACAACAAAATTGTGGCATATACTGAACAGATAACTGGAAACTACCAATGTGGCATGTGGAATACCACCCAAACTTATAAATCTCACAAAACTTACAATGAAACAAGTGCTATGTTCAGTTAAGATACAAAATGAAACATCCAAACAGTTTGAAACGCAGAAAGGAGTGAGACAAGGAGATGGGCTTGCGTGCCTACTGTTTAATATAGCACTTGAAAAAGCAGTACGAGATTCAAAAATTGAAACGTCCGGGTCTATATATTACTACGAACAAAGCAGTTTGTACCTTTAATTGTACTTTTCATTCTTTAAAAGCTCAGTCACTATAAAACCTACCTTGTAGATATCTTTTTGCATGTAATAATTAACTCGGCTAGCTCTAATTGGCTTTTTCTGCAGGGTAACTATTGCTTAATGTTTACTCAGACACTGCAGTCTATTTCAAAGTATCTTTACTAGTAAATGAATTATTTTGGAAAGATAGCATTTATGTTATATTAAAAGTTCAATCATAACCTTTGAATGACAGTTTGTTATTTTAATTATTTATTTAGTCAATTTACAAGTAATTGTCCAGGTTCAATGAAGTTACTGGTGTTTTAACAATTTAAACAAATTTTTGTTATTGACACTTCCAAAATTAATTATACCTAATTATTAAACTTCATGTTTACAAATTAATCAATTAATAAATCTAATCTAAATTAAATGAATTTTAAAATCTCTATATGCCTTTTTAAATTCCTTTTATTTATATTGTTTGTCGCTGATTATTCTGAGAATTGACTCACTTTGCTTTGTCTCTTGTAGTGTCCTGTCTGCAATCTTTTCTGTCTTGAAATACCCCCTGGACTGCAGCTGATTCTGCTACTGCTGTGACAACGTTTTCCAAATTTATCGATAGTTCCACTGTATTATCACGCACTGATAATCACTTTTAACATCTTTTTAACTATATTATACCCAGTCTTATCTGTTTTTCAATTAATTCTGGAAAATTATTTTTATATGTCACAATTTCCAATATTTTTCTACACGCCTCCTCTCTCATATCATAAAACATAAACAATTCCTTTTACTTCTCTCAGCACTCTTTTTGGAAGTAAATTTTATTAATTATTAAATTAAATCAAATTAGTTAAATATCTTGACAAAAGTCATTTTTAGGTTATAAATATTTATCTAACATTTCATAAACATTTTTAAAACTTTCCAGAATTGTAAATAACCATCACATTAACAAAATTAAGTTATACCTCAGTACTTTGTAACATTCTGCAATGTATCTCATGAACAATAATTGATTTTTATACCAATCTTGTCCAGTTTTAAAGTGATTCAACCTTTTTAGAATACATTCTTTTTTACCATTTTTATATCATAGCAATATATACGAAATCCATGATACTACTACTACTAAGATAAACCCACGCGCATGGAATAAGCCCATCTCTCTCGCACGCCTGACGTCACTCCGTGACAAATTCCCACAGTAGCAGGCAGTTTGATACGGCGGTTAAAGGTTTCGGTTCGGTGTTCAATGTGTTATTGGTTATTCGTTTTGTTTGCAGATATATGTGCGTGAAATTTAATAAATTATAATTAAAACATTGCATTAAATATTTATTACCATGGTGTACTGTGCAGTGATGGGTTGTTTAAGCAACAACAACAAAAATAGCAAGAAAGTTTCGGATTGCCGTTTCTTCAGTTTTCCAAGGGACAACCATGTTTGCGAACAATGGATTCTAAAGTGTTACCAGCAACACAAATTTAATGTGAAAACATCAAGAATATGTTCATATCATTTTGTAGAAAGTGATTATTGTTCCAAAGAGAAACTGTTGGAGTTACTGCAAAATAAATGGAAGTTGAAGAGTGATGCAGTACCTTCTCTTCATTTTTAACAATTTTAATGGAGAGTCATTAAAATTGACCAAAAATTATTTAAAAGCCCTAATGGATTTAGCGGAATCTATCAATTTAAATACAGAGGCCAAGCATCTTTTCTTTGGATGCAAAATGTATTTTAAAATTAAAATATTGAATAGAGATATTAAAGAAAAATTCAAAATGAGGAAGAGAAAAATTACAAAAATTGTAAAATAAGTCTTAATAAAACTTGGTTTTCTTGTGTAAATGTGTAAATTTTGTAAATAACATGTAGATAATATGTAAATAAATAATATGTACTTAATAAATTAAACAAAATTGGTTATCACTACACATTTTTAACACCTACCCATAAAAATTCAAAAAAAGCTTGTAATAAAAAATAGTTGCATTGATTCCTACTCGCCAATTCAACTTACATGAAAGATAGTGGTATCAATAGAAAGATAAAATTGTTGCACATCAAATAATACTAGTAATAATAATATTTACTGATATAGCATAGAAATAATGGAAAAATACCTAAAAATGTTGATTGCCTATGTTTGACTTTGAGAGTGGACACCCAGTATACATATGCACTTATATATCACTCATATTTTTCTACAGAAGTATTCTTTTAAAATTAACAATATTTATTTAAATTTAAAAAAACAAGTCCGTTTTTTTTGCGCTAGGGATTAAAGTAATAAATTTTGATAATGAATACGCCTTAAACTTTTCACTCTTCATATGTTGGTAAATAAATTGACATTAATTAATTTGAAATTTAAAATGTGTGACAGATAAGAGCTTGCAAGTAGCATCAATAAGATGAACTAAAAATTACTTGATTTCGGAGGCTTTCACGACCATTGTCACTAAGTAACAAATGATTTCCGAGATTGGACCGTGTCATTATTGAGGTGGAAGCACTCAACGTTGCGCCCACTTTCGTAAGAGGCTTTATCAGGAGGAAACGCAAAAGAGCCCGGTAACTCAACGTTTAAACCACGCCAAAGGCTAAACACTTTCCACATAGAAGGAAGGGGAAAGCCGTCGTCCTGATTGAGTGAAGGAAGAACCTGGTCGGGTCTCGTTTCATCATCAGCCATCACCGAACACCCACACGATACTGGCCATAAGATCCTTTTTGATGAAACTTCCATCATCTACAAATTCCCATTCTTCTTTAGCAGAAAGATTCGCGAAGCTATTGAGATTTACAAACACCCTACCAATCTCAATCAGGACGAAGGCTTCCCCTTCCTCCTATGTAGAAAGTGCCAATTCCTAAGCCCCGCTCATCGCTACTGAACCGCGACGGCATTTGCTGAACTGTGACGGCGCTTGCCTATAAATTCTCGCCTTTCTCTTTCCGATCGTTAGAAAAGTTTTGCCTCTGGAGTGGTTTACATGTCGGGTTACCGTGCTCTTCTATCCCTTCCCTTGCAAAAGAGTTTCGCCTCTGGCGTGGTTATACATTGAGTTACCGTGCTCTTTTGCTTTTCCTCCTGATGAAGCCCTTTACGAAAGTGGGCGAAACACTGAGTTCTTCGACCTCATTAATGACACGGCCCAATCCCGGAAGTCGTTTTTTACTTAACGGTAATGGCCGTGAAAGCCTCCGAAGTCATCTCAATAGCCTCTACGGGGAGTATATTTCTCTTAAAAGCTCTACCTTTTACAAACTTCGACATAAGTCATTTAAACTCCTTTGCACTTTAGCATTTCTTTCCAGTTTATCGTGACAACAAAATCATTTTTCTTAAAATCAAACATCACATATCACCTACACACAGGCCCAAAAAACATTAGAAATGACAACTGCGACTCATCTTTGTAAGTTTCATTCCTTGATGTCATTGATTAAGGTCTCTACAGATCTTTCTTCTTATGCCCTCTCTCCTAGAGAAATCACATTCGGAAAGCTCTTATGAACAAAGGTTACCGTACTAGGGATATACAGTTTGCCATCAATCGCCATCTTTATCCACGGCCATCCAAACCTCCAAAAACTGATCCTCATGCAGCAATAGTCTTTCTTCCCTATATCCATATAACGATCGCGTTGAAAAGTTTCTTCGAAAACAAAACATTAAACCAGTATTCGAACCCTCCATCAAAATCTCACAGGTTCTTCCTTCACCTAAAGATAAATTAAGCACTATGCCCTCTAAAGGTGTTTATAGAGTCCCTTGCTCTTGTAATGCTGTATATATTGGTGAAACAGGACGTTCGGTGAAAACACGCATCTCTGAGCATCAGCGCTGTCTCAAGTCGGGTATCGTTTCATCATCAGCCATCGCTGAACACCAGCATGATACTGGCCCTAAAATCCTTTTTGATTAAACTTCCATCATCTGCAAATCCCCATTATTCTTTAGCAGAAAGATTCGCGAAGCCATTAAGATTTACCAACACCCTAACAATCTCAATTGGGACGAAGGCTTTCTCCTTCTATGTTGAAAGTACTAATTCCTAAGCCCCGCCCACCGCCACTCAACCGCAACGGCATTTGCTGACCCGCTACGGCGTTTGCCTATAAATTCTCGCCTTTCTCTTTACGATAGTTTGAAGAGTTTCGCCTATGGCGTGATTTATACGTTGAGTTACCGTGCTCTTTTGCTTTTCCTCCTGATGAAGCCCCTTACGAAAGTGGGCGAAACGTTGAGTTCGTTGGCCTCAATAATGACACGGTCCAATCCCGGAAGTCGTTTTTTACTTAGTAAGAACAAACATCTTAAACTTGTCGGATGACATGTGTGTGTTTACATGATCATTGTAAATGTGTTTAAGATTAGTGTATTCTTGCCGGAATACGTTTATGATATTTGCAGTATCTCGCACGAGTTGTTTTGGGATCGATGAGTAAGTCTGACAGAGGTAAAAACAATCTATATTTCGGTGACGACCGAAACTAAAATAATCTAGATTTATTATGCTTTGTGTATCACACGCTACTTCGACAAATACCATCACAGAATTTTCTTGCACTCCATGCGGTTTGCTAACTCAGTGTTCTCAGATAGTCATATTTAGGTTAATCAAGGGTTTTGGAATATAAATAAACGTTGTCGAACCACAACCCACTGGAGCACTATAATAAACTGATCATTACATTCGTTTTTCCACAGCTGGATTGATGGTTAAAAATGTTGTTGTTGTTGTAACTGACACTTGAAGTGTCAATTGTGATAGTTGAAGTGCACTTTAATTTGATATTTGCTTTATACATTTTTTGCCCCTTCCGGGAACAGATTGAAATTCAGCAGGCCGTAAACCACAGGAATAGTGTAAAACTGCTTCCAAATGCAATTTAAGCGTTTCAAGCTCAAGTAAATAATTACCCAATTTTTTATTTATTTTGCATTTCAACAACATAACCTTATAACTGTGTTTATTACAAAACTGACATGTTATATTAAACGTCAATCAATTTGATACAATTTGTTTCCAACGGCAACTGGATTGGACTTTGTTTACTGAAGGTACACTTTGAAACTTTTCCGAAAAGTTTTGAGACATACGTTATATCCCTCCCATTGGGGTGTACACCGTCAGTTCCTCTTCGACAACCACTTGTCACTTGTCTGGACGATGCCTGCAAACAACACCACATCGCATACCATCAATCTAGCGATCTTTCGACACGTCACGCCGCAGATAAATTTCTTGCTCTGAAAGCTTGGGAACGTGTCAGAGCAAAACTCCACTCTTAGGGAAAGAGCAGCAGCCGTAGCTATTACGGGAATTATGAAAGGGAAAACCAACCTCGGGAGTTTCCCGGCAACGGAAGCGTGCACAATCCGTTGCTGGTATGGAAGTCTCCCAGAAACTAGGCGTATACTACCCATTGCCGGTATTATGAAGGCGAAGACGAAACGCGGAAACGGGAGCGTACAAGGCGAACTAGGTCTGAACGTATTGGGAGGGGCGTCCCTTTCCGGTTCGGAGGCGCTCTACGTTCTAAATTCCGAAGAAAACGTCGGCTTCGGTCTAGAGCTAAGGTATATTGCCGCTTATACCCATAATTGCCGCATTAGAAGCTTTGGGATCCCTCGGAGGTGGTGCTGCAGCTGTTGCTAAAGCAGTGGGATCCTCAAAGGCTGCTAAAAAGGATCTCCAGGAAAAGGAGCGACATAACAAAGCTATGGAATCCATTGCTCGTGGAAAAGGGTTATATCTACGACCGTATCAGTTAAAAAACTACCGTTGAGGCTGCCGTTAAACAATATCGATATTGCGCAGTATGTTAAAAGTCTAGAAATTCCCCACTTTAGGGAAATATTTATGCAGGATGTCCTCCTGCCTGGTAAGATTCGTAAACGAGAATGTGGTGTCAATAACTCGGACGATATATTGGACCTGGCACGCATTGTACGGCCTACGTTAAAGCAGATCACTTTGTTCTGTATTTCGATAGCATTGGTCGCTTACAACCTCCACCAGAATTAGTCAAATATTTTCACAACGACGCCGACGGTAGCAATAACACGATTTTGTATAATTCTAATAGATATCTACGGCTCATGTCATACACATGTGGACATTCGTGTGTCAAATTCTTTTGTAACTTTTACTAAACCGCTGTTGTCGTCAGTTTAAGTGTTGCGATTCATCATGTCTAGTATATTCACTCTTACGGGTGATTCGTCCATCCTCACTGCGAATTTTGACACCCCTATTTTCTTAGACGACGGGACGGAATATGTCTTGGGGTTGTAAAGTTTCAAAACATACAATACTACTCCCAACAATGAATTTCAAGTTGTTGGACAACCTGCTATTACTATACTACCTTGTAACACTAGCTCCTGTATAAATTCTAATTAAACATTAAAGTGTATTACATTTATACATCGCCTAATCGAGCGTTACATCTATCCGGTGCTCGAACTAGTGATAACAAATCATGCACCTGCCATGCGCGGATGAAGCGCAAACCAGTGCCCAGCGCAGTTCGAATCCAACCTCTCTAGAAAAGCACAGATAACGAGGGCACCGAAGAGTATATAAGAAGACTCCGCCGTGGTTTTAAATCCCTTGAATCCACTGATCCTGACCAGCAATACTGGGCCCAGTGGGGCCCAGTCTCTAGTCCTCTCCCACGAACTTGAGATTCATTCTCTTGAACTCTCCTCCTTCTCTCATGTTCGGGTTCTCTGAACTGGCAGCCGAACTGTCTAACGGAGTAGACCTCCAACCCTTATCAGCCAAACTTTAAGGGAGTTGACAGCTGAACTGTCAGCCCTAAAGCTAAACTTTTCGTACATAACTAATCCTGTAAAGCGAAACCGCTAGAATTCGACTTTGTCTTGGCAGCTGTACTGTTTTACAAAATAGAATCCTTCAAGCTTAAAGCTTGGCAGCTGAACTGTCTCACAGTGTTAATCGCTTAAAGCGCTCCGTTCCTAAGCGCAAATACCGTCTGGAGTCGACTTTCTGGTGCCTGAAGGCAGATCAGCTAACCCGTTGTTAAATTCAGAACGCCCTTCGCAGGGCTGTTGAAACGTTACAGCCTGAGGGTGCATATGAAATTAAGGACCTTGCCGAGTGTTCCCATAATCAACTCGATTTTGATGGAGGTGTTAAATAGGTGCTGCTACCCGGAAACAACAGCACCTTAAAAACCAAAATAAAATCGACAATACTATCTGAGACATGTTAGGATTTGACAGCAAAGTTTATGACGCTGATATGTGGCATGCAGGTGAACAGGTTTCGAAAATTTTGAACATCAACTCCATCCTTATTCATTGCAACATTTCTGTCGGTTTCCATAAAAATGTAAGCCTCGTCAAATCATTCATTAATTCAGGGGCTCTAATCAATTCAGCCCCACTATGCCTCCTAGGTACAAAATAGTGGAAAAACCTAACCCCGTCATTTACCTGCCGATCAGCACGAGAAAGATCACTAACCTAACTGTTAAAATACTGAACCAGTCAGATACCCCATTAGTTTTAGTAAGAAAACCGTCACGGTAACATTACATTTAAAGAAATTATAATGGATTTGCGATTCAACCCTTCTCCATACCATGTACTTATATAGCATTTCTAATCAACTAAAATAAGCTTATCGTCCGAGGATGCACGTGACAGGATGCGCGTGTATACAAGGTTACAAAGTCAGCACTTTTAAGCAATAGATGCCTTGTTCTTCAAGGTTGCAAGGTAAGCGCTTTTAGACAATAGGGGATCTGTTCCATACAATGTAACTCGCCGTCCACAGCCTCGTAACATCAGTTTAGCTTCGTCCGCTACGCAGGTAACGAAGGCAAACAAACACTTCTTGCGGTCCTTGGGATTTACAGTAGTGTCATGGGTATTCTCAATATTGGGGAACGAGTCCTCGTCGACAACCCCATCGTTAGCAATCAGTTTCACACACATCAACAGTATACAAACCGTTTTAACTATAACGATAAAATTAGAATTCCAATTCCCAAAGATATGTCAACTCTACCAGGTTTGAAGTATCTGTACATAGAGGGAAGATTACGGAAAGAAAGCGGTGAAGTTACGATGGCTAAATTCCTTAACAATGGGTTAGCTGACTTGTTTAGCGAAATCCGATATGAATCAATGGTGTCGTTGTCCATTCAGTTACCAAACCTGGCATTACATCTACTTTGAAGGTATATATGTTCTACATTTCTGATGGCGTTAAAAAGCTTCACAATGCTGGCTGGTTGCACGCTACCAACACTCAAATTACCAATGCACAGGGTAACTTTAACGGCTGCGTACCGCTGAGGATGCTCGTAGGTTTTGCCGAAGATTATGGGAAAGTCATACTTGTAACACAACCGTGGAAATTATTCTTTATTTCCCCAGTTACATTGGGCCTCGAATAGCTCTATGCTTGCTCTATGGTACTGTGACACATTCAAAGAAAAGTAGTCGAAAATTAACGTCTATTAATATTCATATATATATATTATAAAATGAAATAATATTAATAAAGTATAACAAGATGTCTATTTATGTACAAGTGTCATTATATTCCTCTGGGTGGACGACAAGACGCCTAAATCCTGCTGCAACCCACGCCGCTCGTGGAGTACGGCCTATAGGTGATTTGGCGCGTTGGGTTTCGCCTCTCGCCGGTTTTCAAAATGTCTAACCTTTTAATCCTGCGAACAAAACAAACATTACTGGTGTCAATACTTGCTGTGTTGTATTAGAACTAATTGATCGTTATTGGATGACGGAAATGCTCCAGAGTTCGTGAATTTTAGGAGATGAGTTCACCTTTGTACAGATTATGCTGTTGTAACTTTGAAACAGACGATTTTTGATTTGTTTACTCCGGCTGCCGTTTCGTTAATTCGTGTCTTTACAGTGAAATTTTGGTACTATAAGGGAGGGGAGGGCTGCCATAAAGTCGGATAATTCATATAACGTTAAATGCCACAGATTTGTAACTTACCCTGAGGGTTTTGAGTTATAATATACAGGGTGGTCGGGGAAGATGGACAGGTTACCTGGACCAGCGCTAGTGTTCAACTCGGGGTGTTCGGTAAATGCTCGTCACTTGGACCGGCTCCGAAGCGTTCACCAGGTCAGAACAGGACGTTTTGCGGACGGTAACCGAACTCGTCATAGACCAGCGCCGAAGTTCGGTCGGGGTTTTTAGGAAAGGGTGGTTATGCACGTTACTTAAACCCGCACTTTGTGCATAACCCAGGTAGGTTCTTCGGGCTTAGGAGAGGTTATTGGTTAGGTCAGGCGGACTCAAAGCCCGGAGCGCGTGCTTTTATACGCTCTGAGGCCCGTGTTATCTCGAATTCAGACTGGGAGATTGAAATAGTGGGGGAAACGGCTGCGCTGAAGACGTGCGCCGCATATCCGGGTACCGCGTGACTCACACTCAAAACGTGCAATACTATACCGAGCTAAAATGTATCAAGATGGCGACATGCAAATGTGAAATAATTAAAATTATTTGTATGCCAAAAATTTGCCTCGGAGCCATCGTTACACGTTCTCTTTCCTTCGGAGAAACGCGCTGGAGTCTGAGAAGTGTTCGTGAAGGTAGGGTTCGGAAATCGAGTGAGTTTTTAGAAGATTCAGCTTTTTCGTGCCGGTTTTCGAGAATCGGGGGCAAGATAAAGAATCAGTTCGGCGGAAGGAACGCAGAGGTTGCGGTATCAAACTACGGTTACACAGGTAACTTACATATTTACTTATGGTGCTCTTACTAGTTTTCCTACTGTTTACTTGTGGTTTCAGGTTCGCATAATCATAATACGAACTGCCTCTGATTTCTTCATACGCAACACTTCGCCGCAAGGAAGCCATATTCGGATCTTCTGCTCTCGACGTCCACCGGTACGCTTGGGTTTCTTCCTCTGTTGTGTACTGTGAAGACCTTCTACGGCTTTGGAGGTGCATGGCGTTAGAGGGGCTACTAGCTTGCACGTGGTGTCGTTCTCTGGAGACAACGGCACCAGAGCTGCTTCGACTGGGATTGCCGATGGTTCTTTTGGTTGGAGTTCTGGCGGAATCGCGGGCTTTGCTCTCCAGAAGGTATTTTCTTCAATCGTCTCCAACATGATCGGTAATGGTGTCTCTGGAGTTTCAGGTGTTCCGGTACGAGTGACGGGCAGTGGGGAGACATCGGAGACTTGTAAGACACCTGGGACACTGTGAGCTAGCGGCGTCACGGGGGATTTTCCGAAGAACTCTTCAAACTTCTTCTCCAGGTGCAGGACTCGCATATGTTGGGTCAGGAGTTCATCGGGGCTCTTCTGGAAGGGTGGTGGTGGTTCGTGCGTGGAATATTTATCGCTGTCCACGCTGGAAGGATCCCTAGCTTCGCATTTTATTCTTTTCAACGTAGCCGGCAAAGGCAAGATTAAAGTTGGCACAGGGCTCCAACGAGGTAACGGTTCCTATTTCGACGGCGAACTGGACATATAGACCGATGGGTTCCACGGACGAATACCTGCTTTACGCATACGATTACGGGGCTTGAAAGGGCACATGCGTACATTCTTCCTCTCGCGGACTGGCGGCATTCTTCTAACTGAAGTCTTCAGGTATAAATGAGCTCTAGTTCTTGGATGCTGGCTTATGTACCTGCCAGCCGGTCTTTCTAATCTGTACTCTTCTAGGATTCTGTCAACTTGGCGGATTGCATTTTCACATGGTACCTAATACAACTGGGAAATACAGAAAAAAACCTTCCAGCACTCTCATCCAAGCTTCGACTGCTGAGGTCTACATTCTCACGCTAAAATCCGTTTCTACGTTAGCGTAAACTCGCTGCAAGATACGTATGTGGAAAACTGGGTGCCTACGGAGGTGGCGGCATCGACTTACACATTTACTAGATCCATTCAACTGGACGAATGCGTTCTTACTACTGGATTCATTTACCTGGAAAAATGCATACTTCCAAAGTACGGAGCAAATACAGAAACCGCGGTTTTCAACTGCATGCTTACAAAATAGTTTTAACTAGGTGAGTACGCCCTTGCTACTAGATTCATTCGATGCTTTTACGGGATATTTTCAACGGAACAAACGTAGAGGTTGCGGTTTCAGTATACATACTTAGAACGGGAAGATATTTAACGGAATGGATGAATTTTTATTATTACATCGATTCAACTGGATAAATGCATATTCACAACGCACATTTACTGTTATAGGATACGTACTTTCAACGGAGCAGAGGCTGCGGTATCAGCATATATGTTTACAGGGTTTGCAATACAACTGGGTGGATACGAAAAACATGCGTTCACTCACTCCTCCAAGCTTGGATAGGTGATGTCTCCGATCTTATCCTAGAATCCGGTTAAAAGTAACATAATCACGCTTAAAGAGGACATAGACAACCAGATGAGTGCGGAGGTTGTGGCAGCAACCTTATATTTTTACTCGATACATTCACACAAGAAATGCACTTTTGCAGTATATATGAAGTAAATGCAGAGACTGCCATGCCAGCTTACATACCTATTTCCAGGATCGATTCTACTGGGCGGATGCTGCGGTAACAGCTTTAATTCTTACTAGATACTTTGAGGAAGCATACAGAATACCGCATACATATGATAAAGCAAATGTAGAGGCTGCGGTGTCAGCAGACATTCTTCAAGCTTCACTGCTAGCGGTAGGGCCCTCACATGCGGGATGAGGATCTGGACGGAACTCTGTTTACTTTCGGAACTTCTGACCTTTTCCTAAGCCCGAGAACATCTCTGGTATTCTATAACATAGGTTTGTAAGGTATTTGGATTTTTGTACAACATTGTCCTTCAGGGTTATAACTTTTTCAGGTTTTCCTCGGGCGCCTTCTTGCTGTACTGGTTCTGGTAGCTTTCGGTTAGCTTTGGGTTTCTGATTGTCGTCTCTGGATGCTGTCGCCCTGCTCTGGCCGATAAAAATGCAGTCCCTGCTCGGGCGCCCAAAATGTAACAAGGAGGGAATTATTCTTTATTTCCCCACTTACATTGGGCCTCGAATAGCGCTATGCTTTGGCCATGGTACTGTGAGCACATTAATACTCATATATTAAAAAATAAAATAATATTCTTAATAAAGTATAACAAAATGTCTATTTATGTACAAGTGTGATTATATTATTCTGGGTGGGCGGCTAAACGCCTAAAGCCTGCTGCAACCCATACCGCTCGTGAGGTTCGGCTGGTGGCCTATAGGTGATTCGGCGCATCGCGTTTCACCTCTCGCCGGTTTTAAAAATGGATAACTTTTAATACCTGCGAACAAAAGAAACATTACTGGTGTCAATAATTGATGTGTTCTATTGGAACTAATTCATCGTTATCGGATAACAGGAATGCTTTAGAGTTCGTGAATTTTCGAAGCTGAGTTTACCTCTGTACAGATGATGCTGTTGTAACTTTGAAACAAACGATTCCTGATTTGTATATTCCGGCGGCTGTTTCGTGAATTCGTGTCTTACAGTAAAATTTCGGTACTATACGAGGGGGGGGGGGGCGACAGGAAGTCGGATAATTCATGTAACGTTAAATGCCAGATTTGTTACTTCCCCTGAGGGTTTCAAGTTATAATATACACAGTGGTCGGGAGAAACTACGGGGAAGATGCACACATCACTCGGACCAGCGCTAGTGTCCAAATCGAGGTGTTGGGTAAATGCTCGTGATGTGGACCGGCGCCGAAGCGTTCACCAGGTCAGGACAGGGCGTTTTGCATATGGAACCAAACTCGTCACAGACCAGTGCCGAAGTTCGGTCGGGGTTTTAGGAAAGGGTAGTTATGTATGTCACTTAAACCGGCATCTTGTGCACAACCCAGATAGGTTCTTTGGGCTTATGAGAGGTTATTGGTTACGTCGAATTGAGACTGGGGGGATTCAAATAGTGGGGGAAAACGGCTTCGTTGAAGACGTGCGCCGCAGAGCCGCGCGCCGCGTGACTCATATCCAAAACGTGCAATGTAATACCGAGCCAAAATGTATCAAGATGGCGACATGCAAATGTGAAATAATTAAAATTATTTGTATGTCAAAAATTTGCTTCGGAGCTATCGTCACGTACTTAACATCAGACAAGAACTTGTATTCATTCGCAGCAATACCGATAATAACGGTGTAGCACTGAATACGCCAGAGGAGGCGGTTAAAGTTACGATTGGAAGATTCCTCATAATACTGCAGGTCTCGCCCAAGAATGATCACTAACCAAATGCATCGATCGAAATATTGACACACAAGTAGCATTCCGCACCTGGCTACTTTATATCATACCAGGTGCTAATGCCGTGACTCAACATTGCCACGCTATTGCAACAAACTCCAAATTGCAGACCCCCAGACACATCGTAGTATTTCAAATGGACTATTCGGGATTAGTCCGGAAGGACAATAGCCAACAACAGACAAAATTAATCTTACAAACTTCTTAGTTTATCTGAACACTGAACGATTCTTGTACGATAATCTAAATATCAATTATGCCCAAAATCATTACGCACCACTATACGACATGTATTTCAAGTTTCAATCGTCATATTATAACAAAACCGACGAGCCCTTTTTCTCACGCGATAACTTTGCTGACAAAGCACCCATTGTTGTAATCGTTTTTCGAGTAGAATTTGAAACTTCCACGAACGTGCGAGGCAACACAAACGCGTATTGTCTTGTTCTTCACGATCGGGTTTTTACGTACAACGCGCTGACAAAAGCAGTAAAACACTTGTAGTTTCCCGAACCAGTTCAGTCGCGCCTCGGCTGTTACCGTGATTGTAACGTGCTTTGCCTAATATTAGACGATGAAGCTCATTATCGACGTTCAAGGCTTCAAAACGCCCGATAAGAACTTCTGCTTGAAAGAATTAGCTACCTACAACGGTACCGCAGTATCTCATTACATCTTCATCACCGTTCAATTTCACTGCATTGCCACCCAATTTACAATAACAAATCCACTGGGTAATAACTTATCACCATTGCATCGTTTGGAAGGAGGGATTTACTCCAGCATACATGATTCCTGCAATCTGATGACGCGTTCTGCAGGGTATCGATGAGGTATATGTTAAAAGTCGAGAAAAAGCCAATTTTCTACGTTGCTATACCACTATTCCAATCATCAAAGTTGAACACCCAGCGCTTAGTCCACCTATCCAGCTTGTTTATATTATATTATAGTTGTTATTGTGCTTTGTCTAATGTTTATCATATATATTACTATGAAATAAAGAGAGTACATTTTACGTTTTGAATAAGAATAGTGCTAAATTTGATCTGAAAGTGTTTTGTAACTGTGGTCTCATTGTGTATGAATTAGTCGGCCTATTTCCCCAGTTTATATTATTGTAGCCCGACGTTTCGGAAGCTAATTCTGCTTCTTTGAGCTTTCGTCGAGTTTTGTTCTCTTCCTTCGCCACTATTTGAATGTTGTCCCATTGGATTCTGTGATCTTGATTCCAGACATGTTCGGCAGAGTATACATTGGCGAAAGTAGTCGACTTCTATGAGTCAGAACTTCGGAACACAAAAACAACATCCGAAAGGGTCAAACAGACAAATCCAAAATCGCCGAACATGTCTGGAATGAAGACCACAGAATCCAATAGGACAACATTCAAATAGTGGCGAAGGAAGAGAACAAAACTCGACGAAATCTCAAAGATGCCACTTACATAGAATTGGCAGAAGAACCGATAAGCCAAGCCAGCATAGAAATGAAACCCATGTGGATGCCAATAGTGCGCGAAGAACTAAGTCGCAATACACCTGCGCAATAAAGATACTACGCACCATGCGCAATTAGACTACTCACAATCAAAAAGGGAAGCGTTCTAAACTACATATATCAAATCACCCGGTGTCTCAGTGGTAAAGCATCCAGCTTACAAATCGAAAGGTTCCAGGTTCGATGTCACTTAAAAATCAAATGTCAAGTTTTGACATTTAAGTGTAAACATAATGTGTCAAGTACTTGTGCAGTTAAAACTAACTCCAAGTGCGAAATCAGTCCTTCTCAAAACTACGCCTGATGACGGAAGCAGAAACGTCGCGCTACAATAATATAAACTGTGGAAATAGGCCGACTAATTCATACACAAGAATAGTGCTGCCGTGCACGATCTTTGGCTTATTAAAATGTACAAATATTTTAATATAAAATTGAACGATTTTGTGCCCTTGTTTTATTTTAACTATATGCAATAATATTCGGCAGCTTCGGTGAACATAAATACTCTGTTCCAGGGGTATTCGTAAAATTAGAAATAGTGGGTAGAGCAAACTAATTTTTAGTAGCTCCAATTTAACTCGGATTTTACTTGTGAATGCACCAAAACTAAATCTGAAGTAGCTAACCTCAAAAATTGGCATGAAACACAAAGCGGTGTGCACTCGTATAAATCGCAGTAATTAATTTAAATCAATGCCAAAATTAGCAAAATACCTCAGGTAAGCAATAGCGTGACGTACAAGTGATGCCAACATCAATTGTTTTAGCTTGCAAACGTATGGACAATTTTCCTTTGAATTCCTACAATTTCTAATGACGCTTCGCCGATTTCTGGATTCTGAGATGCACTGGATAATCAGGAACTGCGGCAATGCGTAGCGGAAACCCCAATCTTGCAGACCCCAGCGAAATAAAAGGGCTCGGGACGATGAAAATTGCGCAAAATACATGGTTTGCAGATCCTTCCGATGCTGGCCGCACTTCTCAGAGGACGCAAACGCGTTTTCTTGGCTGCTGCTGGCCTGGAAACTGTAATTTCTTCACGAGTTCTGCGTAGAGGCCTCCTTTAGGTGTTGAAGGCACCAAACTTGGCTCCAACTAGCTGCTGCAGTGGTATCGACTCCCAAAACGTAGCCCGTATCTGGATCGCACGTGCCTGGATTTTATCGACGACGAATCAGCACAAATTACACCACTTGAAGACTGGCAAACTGATTCCAATTGTGACCAACACCTTTGTGGTTAAATAAAACCAACACTTGCACTAAATTAATGTGTTTTTATTAACAAAAATAAAACTTTTCTGGGAGCTAACTTAGAACAATGTTAACAGCTTGGGCAATTTCAAAGCTCTCTGTTGTTAAATAAAAGTAGGTCTAGGATCTTAGCAACATATCACCACAATTGTTTAAAAGGAAATAAGGTTTGATACTTAAAATTAACTTATAGAATAAGGTTTTGATAACATCTTTAATTGTTACAGGCTAAATAAACGTTTTTCTTAGGTTATAATGCACTACACTTAATACTCTGCTCTTTCACTGTGTTTTTAACCGCACTGTTATGTTCTGTAGTTTATTATTCACTTAATAATGTCCTTCGTTCTGTTTCTTTGCTATTGGTAGGTTGCTCTTTTGCAACGTTTCTTGTCGGTTGCTTCCTGCAACATTTCTAATCCTCGTACTACATTGCTATACCCTTCAGTTACTTTACCATTCTGGTCCTAACGTTCTGACCACTATAATGCTCATAACTTTGTACTTGTGCAAACCATTTCGTACAATATCAAACATAACACTGCAAACGTTAACGCTACCATCGTCAGACACAATCTAACTGCATTCGCACTTCCAAATCCTCGTCAAATCTGAGCCCAAGAACGTAACCCTTTTGAACTAGCTTTTCATGTTACCCTTGCCTCAATTTGTAGACTCAGCTGCACCTATCAGTGCATTTATCTCAATAAAAGTAAGCTAAGCTTGCACCAATTAAAATAATTAATTCTGTGCCTCGGTTTGATTTTTAATGAATTCTAGTTCAATTGGCAAGCAGAATTGTAGAGAGCACAAAACCATTGCAATATAATCACTATGTAATGGAATAATAAAACCATATTTAATTTTTATTGTTTATTTGCGTACAAACACAGTGCTACTTATCGTCACTGCATGAATTACAAAGCTACGTGCTAATTTTCATGTCAATATTATTCTATCTTAGTAACCTGTTACTATCCCAATTACCACCATTCATTTATACAATTGTTCCTTTTAATAACCTTTTGACTAACTGGATTTAAATATTAAAAATGATACTGCATGCTTTTGCATGTCTTATTACATACTTTAGTTAATTATTGTTATTTTTGTGATTATACCACTCCCTATAACACAACAAATGAAAAACGATAAAAATGCATAGTTATGCATGTACTAACTTTTGATAATGTACATAGCAACGGTAATAATCATTATTCCTAAACATCGAACCAGTAGGTTTAGAGATTGTTTTGAATATACAGCACCGAAGATAATTAATTCTTTTCAACATGTGTTCTTGCAACCTACTCTGAACAGGTTTAGGATATCTTTTAGAGAATGTGTGGCAAATTTTCAGAGTGGTTTGTTAGTTTAAATTTATTATTATTACTATTTGTCATTAATAGCTTATGCCACCATAACCGATTTTGTTTTGTTTATTTTTTAATAGGGAACAGTGAAAAACGGCCTTGCCGATCTTTTCCCTTTTGGGCATGTAATATTATTTTCTTGGTTGATGTTTTCTCTTTTATGTTTTGTTCTTATTATACTACTAGAACGCGTTGGCCAGCCTACGTCTGGCCGTGCCAGCGTAAAGAAACGCTTAACAGTAAAAATGCTTGCTCAAGGCGGCAGCCAGTCTACGTCCGGCCCTGCCAGCGTTAACAATACAAATACTTGCTGCGTCCCCACTTGTGCGCGTTCATGCTGCGTGTGCCGGCGCCACTCGGGCTTACGATCGGCATGTCTCGCGCCAGTGCTTATGGACTTATGCACTTTTTAATTTTTTTGTAATTTAAATTACTTTCATGCTCAATAAACATTATTATTATTATTATTATACCTTCTTGACTAATAACTGATAGTCAAATATCTTCACAAACATCGTGTTATCTGCTGAAAGTACAATCGTTATAGCAGCCACACTAACTGTACTTTTAATTATTATAAATATATTGTTCAAACGTTCTTTATTGACTCGTGATATAATCTAGCCGAAAGCCGAATGCAACTCGTGTCTTCTTGATTATCAAATCATTTCTGTTTCCACTCCACCTCGTGTAAACAGAAATGATTATTTGATAATCAAAAACCCACTAGTTACATTATCTTATATACTATATAAAGAAAAGTCCCGACTCACTCTTCAACGCCCAGCCCAAACCCTTGGACCTAGAAAGCTGAAATTTTGCTCAAAAGTTTCCTTTTTGATGTATAAAAGGAATAAGGAAGGATATTTCGAAGTTCAACCCCTAAAGGGGTAAAATGGGAGTTGCAATTCTGTATTGAAAAATAATACTAAATAGACATTTCGACTTGAAACTTCGCAGGACTACTCCTAACAGCAAATAAGCAAACATGTATTTCGTGATTTTCCGAAAATTAACCCCTTAGGGGCTGAAATGGGGTAAATAAGCCTAAAAATCGATATGGGTGTCGGTATTGAGGTTTTTTGGGGCGTTGATTGCGAAAATGCCATTTATTTTTAAGTGTAAGACGATGGACATGACAAAATTAAAACCCTATAGTGAAACGGGGTTTCAGAGACAAATTATTTTTGGGCAGAACAACGTTCGCCGGATCAGCTAGTATATGATAATGCAATTAGGAAAACTGTTGTCTAAAGAGAAAGGAATATACCATAGTAAAAAACATATAAGCTACATAATGTACGTATTTGGGTTGTAACCATTTTTATTGTAATTATTTATTATATTTATCTATAGTACCAGACTCTGTAATATAGCCTCTTGGCTGCTATTTTACAAATATACCCTTTTCTCTTAATCGAGCCCCATATTGTTTGGTGTCATTTTGTAATGTACTCTGCTTCTGGTGTATATGACAAATTATATTGATTATATCAATATAGTAAATTAACTTACCTTTGGTTATAAAATGAACTTACTTTCATTAGTTATTGCTAAATACATCATATTATGATTATATCGTATGGTTTAGAGGACGTTGTGATACATATCAAACGCAGAGTGTATAGATAAAATGTTTGGGTAAAATACAAATATAAAACAAAAGATAAAGTTGTACCGGGTGATTATAAATGCTTTTCCATCAAGTTGCCTTTGAAATACTTGTATGAATAATATGTTGATGGCACTGTAAGTCTATGTCAAATTCAAGGTTAGCAGGTTAGATTTTGCGTCAGTTTTGACACAGACTGGCGCAAAACCTAACCGGCTAAACTCGAATTTGACATAGACTTACAGTGCTACCAACATATTATGTTAGCTTTTCACTTACCTTTAGGTCGGCGTTCTATATTTTTAACTTCAAAAATTGCTCGCTATAAGACTGTACTTGAGGCCCGTCTCTAGCTACAGTGAAGACGTCGCGAATTCTTTAATTACTAAGATGTTAAAGGTGAGCGCCAACAAGTTTGACTCAAGCACACTGATATAGGTAAAGAAACTTATAACTTCACTATATATCTACACGACAATTATTGAACCTTCCCAAAGTTTCAATGAAAATGAAAGAAAGCAATACCTTTAGCTAACTTTATTGTTAACACTCGTTGTATTCATTAAGTTGGACAAACATTCATTAATGCACTAATATTCGAACGGGGTACCCCAAATTAACTTATACCAAATATTTCTAATGGGTACACATTGTTCTTATTTCAGTTATATGCGAAATATAATCAGATTATAGTTAATTCACTTATCTGTTTTTTTGTTATACTTGTATTATCGATGACCAGCCCTAAGAAGCTCTAGAAATCCATTAACCCCACTTCGCCGGTTAGTCCTCTCCTACAACAGTCAGCCTGACAGCCACGCCTGGATTACACTTTTTAGGGACGCCATCCTCGTAATTTCCTTTTGGAACGCTTTCCGCTGCTGCTGTCCTTTTGTATCTCACAAGCAAGGGCCCCTCTACACGCTGCACACCGTTTCCTGTCTGTTGCAGTTTCAAAACTTGCCAAAAAATAACCCCGAAGTCGAACACAAATGGACGAAGCTTCTGATTCAACTTCCTCTGGAATGGCACTTTATAACATTCTGAAATCACGCACAAATAGATTATGCACACTGGAGATTAAATAAAAACCAACTGGCACAAATAATAACTTAATATTTGAAATCAATCAAAACTTGGGAGCCAAATACGAAACAGCTTTTGGCTTGCCTTCCCTAATAAAAAGTAATAAAATAACATCTAGGTATCGTAACAACAAGTTAACAATTGTTTTCAAGTAAGTTTTTACACTGTTTCTCCTTAACAACTACAATTGTTTTTGCATAAATGTCATTTTGGGAACACACTAACCTCACTTTGCCTACTTTTTCACTTTTAGTATTATAAAAACACCGATTCACAAGTTTATTAGCACTGTAATGTAGTCTTGTTCAGTTCTCAGGCATCCTTTCAAATGCTTTTCCTCTGCCTTCTTATATTGATTTCTTAACCTGTCAGCTGCGTTATCGATTGTTGGCATAATGATATTAATACTAAACGCTGCATAAAACTTTTGTAATGCCTCGAAACACCTCTGTATTTCAGCAAAATCACAATATTGTCTTGACGTTATTTAATCTGTCAGTCATCATAAATTAGATACATTTGCCATAACGAGCACAATTATTAAATAATAAGCTAAACGTAACCCTGCTGATACTGTTTTATTCAAATGCTAACCTCTGTTAATCAAATTACACTTATTGTTAATCATGCCTTATGTAATTACCAATGTTTAATTGTGACTTATTGTTGCAATGAATAGAATGCCAATTCTGGGCCTATTTGAATCTTTCTTTCATTTTAGTATGTTAGCAATGCAACCAGAATTGCTATAAACATCATACCATTACAGTATATAATGTTTATCGTATATCATTATACGGTGTTGAGCGTCATAGTGGAATATCCAATTCTCCAAGCCATCTAACTGCGTCAATTGTTACTTCATATAAGTCAGCTGGTGTTCCTCGAAAACCTCGAAGATCACAATCATGGGCAATATGATGCATAGACTGAATTGGTGCTCCGGAGTCACATCCTGGGGAGAGTATTGTACCCCAGCGGTGGAGACATTCCGCATTTCTGCCATGGTTTTTCCGAATATGAAACATATAAATTAATCACATTGATGTTTATTACAACTGATACTTTGACATTTACCTTATGTCAATATGAAATTAATTAGCTAGCTCAAAGCAATGAGAATCCTTACCCCCAGACAAATGGATATGTTTACGCTAACAATTCTTACTTATATGAACTTTTCTTCTCTTAGACAGTAATTGTAATTAGGATATTTGTTTGTTTAAATAAATAATCAATTCAAGTACCCTCAAAAATATTTCTTATAAACGTTTCAAAACCTGACAAGTTATTTCGTTTGACTTGATATTTACAATTAAAATATCAAATAAGTTTCAAAATTATATTTTAATGTCTTGATCCAAATTTTTACATTATACCTGAATCAATCCAAAATGTTAATTTCAAAATATAATTTGATTTCACATCCAATTTTGAAAATAAATTGAATTACATACTCTATAAACAGTTATTAAATCTAAATATACAGTTCTTTCTATAAACATTGAAATCTCAATAAAACGTTCACTGACCTTTGCTGAATTTTCAGAGGTACCTGACTCTGAACTGCTCCATTGTGGAACACCCCTGTCTTACTGGTTGGCTCTGGTTTATAAGCTCGTTGTAGAACTTCATCAAGATATTTCTATTCTTTACAATAGAAATAAATCCATTGGCACAAAAACAATCACTCATGCACTGATTCTACATTCAATTGTGTAATAATAATAATAATGATAAAAATAATTGTCTTTATAGTGTAACGATTCGGCTGACGGTTATTTGCCCCGATGCCTCGATTATACTAGAAATTCCAGAGGCGGCTGCCAGCGCGTGAATCATAGGCCGCCGACGGGCGGCCTTGAACGCAGGTGTACGCGAATGACTCATTTTCCAGTCGATGCTAGAGCGGCCCTGACGCGACACGTCACTGTTGCCGAGAACAACTGGAGGCTTCTGGAAGAAATTATCGGCGTGATATATAAGCGGGCGGAGTTCACCCGCAGGGCAGTTCTGAAATAACTCTTCGACAGAGCAGTTCGAATTCAGCATCAGAGCGCCGAGCTGCCAGATAAATAAAACGCGGGAACATAAATAATAGAAATAAACAACCATATATAATCGTTAGTGTTTAAGAGTGATATAAATAAATAAATGTATCGATAGTTCGTTAGTGCCTGTATTAATTTGTAATCTGCTTGATAATTCTCGTGTGCTTGTAAATAACAATAATCGTAATAATTCATTGTTGTAAATAAATGTTTGAACCCATGTTTGTCGTATAATTTTAAATAGCCCGTACGTTAAAAACGTAACAATAGTTTTTATACAAATAAAATCAATATTTGGAATATAACAAAAAATACAAAAAAAGGTGTGTTCAGCTTTGACAAATAAATTGTCAGCCGTTCTTCCACTTAACCCACTTGATCGTTAACTAATCATCTGAACTAATGAAATGCACAAACACTAAACATACGCAGAAAATAAAGAAAGATAAACACAAATTTAAAATGAAAATCACGCCATAATGACAAAACTTCCTTTAGTCGATGCCGAAACCGAGACAGTGGTAAACCCTTAAGCTGTTGATGCAACCCATTTTAGAACTTTGTAATAACGTAAGAAAAAGACAGCCTGCCAAATTCTCTGTTAATCAGCTGCCGCTGTTGATAGTCTTTTAGAATCAACTAAACTTTCCAGTGCCAGATCTAATCTTCTAATGGCCACATTTTTTTCTAATATAACCACGGGATCTAATCAAGATATTCCCCTTACGATTTTATAACGTAGTGGTGACAACCAGTACTTTTTTTGCAAATTGTACCAACGTATTTACGCATCCTTTTTTAAATACCAGAATGTCAGCTTCCGTGTCAATTTTCCTCAATTCCGATTTTGCAGCAAATCCAAGATTGATATCTCTTAAAACTTTATGATTTAATCGATAATCCACTTTCATTTTCAACAAATCGCTCACACTATGATTTTTGTCCATAACTTCTTTTTTGATAAATCTTCCTAAAATTGTGTTCAAATCCGCTCGTCTGGCTGGTACATTTTTAAATAAGTTGTAAAGAGCTCGCAGAAATGTTATTACAACAGATTGAGATTGATTACTTTTCATGTCACATTTAAACAAATTGTGGACCGTATGCAATCCACAACTTCCCGATTCTAGAATGGATGGACCATCAGAAGTTCTTAGCTCCATTTTCAGGTCATTAAGAAGTTTGAAATTCACAGTTCGGCCATCCATAGACGAATTGAAGTAAATTTTTCATGTTGAAGTCTCTTATTGCGTTTTTCAAAACTTCTAGGAGCTCGGCAGCAGTCATATGGCCTAGAAAGGATGCTGATAAATATTTCGTCGATGTTTCATTTTTATTATCATCCCAGAATCTGATGTATAAATCTTGCTGCTCCCTTTGCGAGATTTTGTTAAAAGATTCGTCAAATTAAATTACATACAGTTATTCAGATCGAATCAAGATGCATGAGGATAACTATACTTTCATACCAATCGTCTGGGATGACTGCGTTGTGTAAGCACTCGTTTAGTAATACTCTCATGGAGTTTATTATGACGTCTTTTCCTTCTGTTATTACTCATCAGGGCCAGTCGCCTTATTATTTTTGAGTTCCTTTATAGCCTGTTCTATCTCGTAGTTTTCGATGTTTGGTAGTTCTTCTGAGTTGACATTTGTAACAGTCCTGCTTAGCCCCTCTTGTATGTTATTGTAACGACCTTCGAGGCGGATCGCGTGCAGACAGATGAGTCAGCTTCCAGATCATTCGAGAACGACCTCGGTGATTAATGCGCGCGACACGTCAGCATTGCTAGAATAATCGAGTGAGATCGTAAATTTTCCAAAATGAGTCCTCCGGCAATATATAAGCAAGCACAGCGGGAAAAACAGACAGTTCGAATCTAGCTTTGAAGTGTGCGACGCTTGCCATATAAATCATTCGTGTTGAAGTCGTGTGTAAATAGATAAAGTGTATTTGTTGTTAGAAATAGTTCCTGTTAGTGTATAAATAATTTGTGTTCCGTATTAATAGTTCTTGTGTTTTTTAATCGTTAAGTTAAATCCGGTACCAGCTGGTTTGCTGTTTTGGAGTCAAAATAAACAGTTTAAAAAAAATTGCTGTAAATAAATGCTTAAAACAAGAAACGGCGTATAATTTTTAATAGCCCAGAAGAGAAATCGTAACATTATGATCTGGTGCAGTTTTGGATTCGTAAAGGTTTTCGTAATATTTTATTTTTCCCATTTTATGTTTTTCTCTTTCCTCTCTTCCATTGTTGTCTTTCATGGTAATTATTTTCGGTCTTCCTAATGTCGGTCTTAGACATTTCATGCCTTTTAGATTTGTTATACTCCCTTAGGTCTTTTTTGATTTTTCTTCTTATTGTCTTATTCAGTGCTTTGTTCCATTAGAGTTTTTGTTTCGTCACTTTTTCTTTTTTGTCTTTCTTTTTTTTTTGCTTGGCTACCTTTACTCCTGCTTCCATCAAGTGTTTCTTTAGTCTATTATTTATTATGTTAACATCGTTTTCTATATTTCCCGATTGTATGTTGTTTCTTTTCAAGATTGTCCTAAATTCTTCCGCCTTCTCTTTTAATTTGTAAGCATCTATTTGCGTTGTATTTTTAAAATATCGTTTCCTTACTAGTTTTTTGTCTACATAAACTGTGGCTCGAAGCCTACGATGGTCGCTTCCTGTGTTAAATTGATTTAAGGTTATGACATCCTTAAAAATTAGTCTTTCGGAGGAGATGAAGTAGTGTATTTCATTTTTTGTTTTGCGATTGGGCGATAATCAAGTCTATTTTCGACTTGGCATCTTTCTAAAGAATATATTTATGGCATATAAGTTATTTTGTTGTAGGTGTTGCACAAGTCGCTCTCCTCTTTCACTGCGTGATCCGTAATCATAATTTCCTATCTTTGTTTCAGTTTCGTCAGTTTTCATTCCGATCCTTGCATTAAAGTGGCCTATAATTATAGTTGGTTTTGATTTTGTTTCTTCTACGACTGTTGCGAGTTCTTCCAAAAATATTTCATATTCTTCATCCCCGTAACTAAATGGTGGCGCGTAGGTTTGGATTATCTTCATTTTCGAGTTATTATTTTTTATTATTATGTAGGCTACTCTATCGGATATTGCCTTGAATATCTCTGTTTTTAATTTTTCTTTCCCTTTACCGAGTTTAAGTCTATGCATCGTTCTCCTCTTCTTTTGATTTCAGATAATCCCACTATATCCCATTTCACCTTTTGCAATTCTTCTTCCAATTCATAAACTTTTTCGTCTTTAAATTATTAATATTTTGACTGTTATTGTTATTGTCATGTTGGGGTTTCTTCCGGCAAACTGACGAAAGTTGGTAAGCGTAGGTACTGTTTTTGTTGTTTATAGTTTTTTGTTTATTACTTTGAGTGTGACTTAAAATTGCTTGTTTGCCCATATTCCTTAATTGTATTATTTTCTGGCACATAGAGCAAAAATTTCTTCATTTTTTCGGGCGCCTGCTTTGAGCCATGAAGACCAGGGTTTAATCGGGATTAACCCAATCCTTATTGAAGGTGGATACTTTTGGTTTCATTATGTTGTATTGTACCTGATTCAACGCACAAAAATTATAACCTGTTAAAACACGTTCGTTTTGTCTAGTAGAACAAGTGGTAGAACAGCTGTGTGGTGTGTCGGCATATATACAGATTGTCCGAAATCTGTTTGGAACATAGGAAATTAATGAGTGCGACAAGGAAGACAAACAAAATGAGTAGCAGGATAAAGATAGAATGTAATCATGGCTAGGTACATTTTTACACTAAAATTAAGTCAATGAAACAAAAGCTTCTGTCAAATATTTTGTTTGTCACAATGGGAAAAATGCAGAATCCGCGGCCAATTCCCCTCCTATTGTTAATATTAATTATTATTAACATGTTTCTCTAGTAACCATAACTACATTTACAATGGAAGCAAATAAAAGGAAGAGAATGTGCCCCGGATTCTGCATTTTAACCGTCACAATTTATCATTGAAATTTTAGAAAGTTCAAAATACGCAAGAAAAAAATCAGATTATTAAATGGATTTACGGTGGTAATTCAGTGGCTGATACTATCAATTTCTTTATAGCGGCTTTCGAAAATCATCCCATTCCTTCACGTGGAACAATATCACGTATTGTATTGAATGTATGGGCTGGTATTATCGGCAATAATGTAATTGGACCATTCTTTATTGATGGTAACTGAAATGGGCAGATATTTGGAGATTTTCTTGATTAATTCGTATATCTCCCCTTGAAGATCCTATCCTCCATACTTGAGCATCTCGTTTTTAATTCCGTTTTCCCTTGGTGTTTTTCCATTTTTTAGTTTCATTATTAAGTTTTTAACTTCTTCTTTTGTTGGTGGTTCTTCGTTGTCTATTTCCGTTTCTTCTTTTTCTGGGTTTTTATTTTCTTCTTTCTCTTCCCTATCTAGACTTGTGACATCTCCTGCATTGTGTAGCTTTTGAAAGTATACCTTCCAGCCTTTTATAATCTCTTCTTCATCACTTATTCTCTCTCCCTTTTCGTTTCTGAAAGCTATTGGCGTTTGCTGGTAGCCTCTTTTAGTCTGTTTTATTTCTTGATAGAAGTTTTTTATTTCCCTATTCTTATAGAGCTCTTCCGTCTTTTCTGCCTTGCTTTTCCAGTATTTCCTTTTTGCTTCTCTGTAAATTATTTTTGTTCTTTTCCTTTAGTTTTCGTAAAGCTCTTTATCCTCTAGCTTTCCTGTTCTTAGCATTTTCTTCCTTGCTTCTAATTTCTTATCTCGTTCGTTCTCGCATGCCTTGCCATTTGTTTATTTTCTTCTCTCTCTATTCTTGAGTACCATATCTGCTGCTCCTTTTATATCTTGTTTTATATCATTCCAGTTTTCTTCCACAACTCCGTGTGTGTTCCTTCTTTCTTTTAGAGTTAACGTTTCTTCTATTTTTGTTACATACTTATTTTGTTCCTCTTCTTGTAGCAGTCTTCCCACTTCATACTTTTCTTCCCTTTTTTTATTTGCTTTGTTTTTCTTGGTCTCATAGTTGCCCTCCATTGTGACCGTAACTAGATAGTGATCGGAGATCACATCTGCTCCTCGTCTGGCTTTAACGTTTTTTATCATCCTTAAATATTTCTTTGGTACCAACACATGGTCTACTTGGTTACACTTTCTGCCGATCATGTGCCTTTACATTGCTGTGGCTATGATACCTCCACGTTGGGCTTACCATTTAATTTGCAAAGGTACACTAGTTGTGGTCTCTAAAATTAATGCAATGTACTCGGAAAATTTTTAATAATAAAATTTATACAGATTTATAGATTTAGACTGTTTAAGATCGGATGGTTGTATTTTTATTCAAATAAAATAGTATTTTGCCCTCTTTTATGTTTTATCGATCTGCAATTTCAATTTTTCTAAACGCTAGCTCGGTAGGCACTTGACTCAGTTCAAAAGGGTTAAGTTCCTGCTAATTTATTATTTTACTTTACGCTGGCACGCCACTGTGTGCCCAAATTAATCCTAATACGCAGTCGTAAGGTAAGTGCGGCTGTTAAAATTACAAAATGGTTTTATCCTGTCGGTTAGCGTTTTGTTGACTTGGAAGAATTCCAATTTATGAACAAACTATCAGGTATTTATTTGAATTCTAGTGTTTTGGCGCTTCTAATTGTTTTTTGTTCCAGCGATTAATTTGTTCTTCTACGTCACACAGGCGCGGCTTGGATTTTCAATTGTTATAACCTCCTTTAACCTCACAATTCTACTTGGATGAATAATTGGCAAAATGCTTTAGCTGGAGGCTTGGATATGCATGAATCTTATTCACAACGGTAATGTTTCTCTCGTACATAAATTTCTGCTTCCTTTCAATGTTAATAAGCTTTTTACAGTACCTTAAATTCTTCGGAAAAGAGGACTCGCTCGAATCTTCTCTTGGAGTAGCTGTCCCTGGGGTTTCTGTTGCTGGGCGTTGTCCTACAGCTCCACGTGATGTGTCCCAGTAATCAGCTCTGGTCTCGGATCGTTTATTCCGCTGCTATCGGCCTTCGTAAATTTGAAGTGGTCGCTACCGCAGCTTCGGAAGCTTCTTGCAGCAAATAATTTTTTAATTGGGAAAATGTCACCCACACTTTCACTGGTGCTCTGCGATGTGCTCAACACAATGCTATAGTTTTTATTTGTATAAAATATTATTCAATAGGTAAAAACTTGGTTTTAATAAGAGGCCATAAACTGCATGTGAGATTTTAATTTTTATTCAATTGTTAATTGTTTTCGCGTCCTTTCTAAACAAAAACAAATCTTATAACTATAAACAGGGCATTGACTGAATTCAAATAACTTACATATTATATTAAACATTCTTATAAATAATTAGATCTAAACAATTTACATTTCTAAAATTATTGTCCACCTTTTTATTAATTGTCACACTGTCTTTGCACCACTCCACGTTTTACTAAGTGCGTTTCATGTTCACTCACGTATTTACATTGACTAGTTTTTCGTTCACTTCCTTCATAATTGTTCCCTGGTTTCTCACTGTCTTCCTTTCCTCGTTTCCTGGCCTAATTTTGCGTCTACTTTTCCTCCAGTTTTATTAAGTCATGTTTGCTTCTTACAATTGATAGTTTTCGCCTGCACTATTTGCTTTTTGCAATGTTCTCATCTTTCCTGGCTAATACCCTTTTAGAATTGTTCACGAATTGTACTAACTACTTAAATTGAACTCTGCGCTTTATAACCTGCACTTGGCAAACCCTTTTGTGATTATTTAATTTGGTATGGCTATTCACTCAGCCTCACCTAATAATTAATTGATATGAAATTTGACTCTTAACCCTGTGAAAAGCAAGTTGTTTCCTTTGCGTTCCTTAATCGATTCGTTTCTTTTTAACACAAGCATCCCTTTTTCAATGTATTTACGGAATGACATTTAACTTATCATTGCGGCTAGATAAAACATCCCTACTCTGTGCTTTAATTTAATTTTAATGTTGAACTGCAATCAGAGCAGAGCCATAGGGCCTAATACCACTGCAATATGTCTTTTCTTCGGAAGTACGTGCCTACGATTCTGCACTCTCTTCCTGCTGCGAAACCTACCAATTTGGTTCCATTTTCATTCGTTTAGTCATGGATTCGGAAGAGATACACTATGTGAAAGTGTCCTAATAAGATAAATTATTTTAGATAACCTTTTGCTCAACTGCACAACATGTTCCCTCCAAGTGAGGCCAGGATCAAGTGTTACCCCAAGAAATTTGACATGTGGTTCACATGGCAGGTCAGGATTACATTGACGAAGAGTGAAGTTCAAGTTTTGGGTCTTGGATCTGTTAAGGCTAAGCTGATTTGTGACAAACCAGTCATGAAGATTTGACTGAGTCTCACCCACAATCTGAGCCAATGGTTCTGTGGGATGATACCTAACTATGTTGGTTGTATCATTAGCAAAAAGAATGAGGTGGGAGTTATCCTGAAACTTGACAGATCATTGATGTAAATTAAAAACAAAAGAGGCCCCAGCACCGATCCCTGTGGAACCCATGTCCAAATAGCTGTTTTTGGGACTTCTTATTGTCAAAGTAGACATATTGGTAACGATTTGAAAGGTATGATTCAATTAGACATATACTCTTGGTGTCAAAATTATAGTGCAACAGTTTTTTACGCAAAATTGAGTGTGAGACACAGTCAAAAGCTTTTGTGAGGTCATAAAAGGAAGCATACGTATCCAAGCCCTTTTCAACACCCTCCACAACAAGATTCAATAGATTATTAACTGCCAGTGTTGTTGATTTTTTGTTGCGGAAGCCATATTGTCCTGCCAGAAACAGGCCATTCTGCTCAAAATAAGAGTTAATCTGATCCTTCAAAACCGATTCAAATATTTTAGATAAAATTGGCAAAAGTGATATAGGCCCATAAATGGTAACATCGTCTGCAGATCCCTTATTTTTAAATATAGGTACTACTTTAGCACCTTTGAGGACAGTGGGAAAGACTCCAGCCGAGATGCAATGATTTATTAACTTCGTTAGTGGATAGACTATGATGTTTGTTATTGTCTTAACATTTTTGGTAGTAATATCAAAACAATCTCTACTTTTGCTGTTTTTCAGTTTAGAGATTTTCTCCCTTATCTGATTGAAAGTAATTAAATGAAAAAAAAAGCTATTATTCTGAGGTAAGTATGATAGTCAATAAAAGATTTTTCAGTGGCTGGTAGATAACTTACAATCTCGTCAGCAATATTTACAAAAAAGTTGTTAAAAGTTTGTGCATTTAATGCATCAGTACTTGTATTATTCTTTGAAGAAGAGTTATTTCTTATAATATTCCACATTGTAATTTGGGGTCTGTCAGAATTCTGTATGTAGGAATCATACGCTTTCTTTTTAGTGCTGCATAGTTTAGCTCTATAAACTTTCTTATAACTATGGACAAGATGCTTGAGCACCAAGTCAGGATATTGCTTATTCATGGCATCCAAAGTACGAAGCCTCTCCCTCGACTCCCTCAGCTCATCGCTGTACCACTCAACCTTCACAGAATGTCTGCCCCCACCGGCCAACATTGATTTCAAAGAAAAACAGAGTTCCATCGACTCTGTTATGACCTCAACATACCAACCAAAGCGATCCTCATGAGTGATAGAACTATCATTGACAAACTGTCACTTTATCCCTTCAACGGTATTATATAAGTGAAAAAGTCCTTCATTTGTTATAGGTCTATAGTTCATTCTAGCAGTAGACTTTTTGACCGTACTAATTTTATTGAAATTAGAAACTATCCCTCTGTGATCTGATAGGTGGTGGAGATCAAAAGGCTTAGAACAGCCTGTCGACATATCTACATTTGTAAATATATTATCAAGACAAGCTTCCTTTCTTGTTGCAAAACTGACTGTTAGATGGAGTCCATACAATTGGAAAAAAATTTCCAGTTCGACCACTCTGATATCATTAGTTGTGAAATGGACATTAGAGTCCCCTGTTACAATAATATTCAGAGACAGATTCAAACTATCAAAAACACATGTCAGGACATCTAGAAACCTATCAAAGTCACCATTAGGGACGTATAAATTGTAATAAGCTGGGTAGACAGATGTGTGAGAAAAACACCTGCCACTTCACAATTAAGTTCATCAGAAAATTATGAAATATTTAGATCATAATAATCAATGTCAGATTTTACATAGATGGCTACACCTCCATGATTCCTAGTAGATCTACAAAAACTAGATGCAGCTTTATACCCTTCTACGGTTATGACAGAAAATTGGTCAGCTTTTAACCAGTGCTCATTTATACAAACACAGTCAAATAACTCTTCATTTAGGATTATCTCGAACTCAGACAATTTATTATATACTAGCAACCCAGTGAGACAAATATATCATTTAATAAAACAAAAAAGACCGTTTTGCAAATAGAATGCGTATTCACTAAGGTACTATATTTATACGAGCAAGCTCGTCCGCCATTTTGAGTTACTAAAAGTGGCGGCAAATTCAAATTCTAGTTACTTTCCAAATAGCATACGGTAAGTCGGAAAAACAACGATCATGTCATTTAATTTTATCCGTCTTAAAAAAGATTGGTTTTTAAACAAATAAAAAGAAAGCAGAAAAAATCTAAACGAAAACACTGTTAACTAACACGCACGTGGTTCAAACTAGAGAACTTTAATTGTACCTTAGTTCAAACAACAGTGACGAGTGACAGAGCTCGATAGAACTGACAGATACAGTTGACAGCACAGAACATCACCTACACACTGTATATAGATTTAAATAACCATACTTGGATGACGACTGTAATTATAATTAGCATCATAATGGAATGCACCAAAATTTAAATCAGCATGCATTGTTCGTCTGGATCGAGCAGTACTATACGTACTCCAACGGTTTCTAGTCTTGCTTGATTGACAGACGACAGAATGCACGGTTACCGGTCAGCGCAGCCAACGGCTTGGCGCTAAAATCCCTGTGACACAAAATCTAGTGGGATAAGCTTGCCTGGTTAATAAAGCACTCTAGTATTCACCACACGTACGTATATGACGTCATTGTTGGTAGCAAACTACCAGTCGCATTCGCCTTGATAAAATTTGCCTAGAATCTAACCTAAAAAGTTAGGATTAGGATAATTAAGTAAATAATTAGTGTTAGAGACTGAAATTCGGTTCCTGACCTGACATGACCATTCCAAACATACAACTTTAATAACTTTTTTCTCTATCTTTACGGTTTGGCTGCTGAAACAGCGTCCCGGACGGACGGACAGACAAGTCTATTAGATAAAGGATACTTTGAATATTAACATGAAAAACAGAAACAGTGTCTTTGTGATTAACCTCGCTTACCGAGTTCCACTCTGTAGGGTGGAAACCTTGATGGTCTGCTGGCGTTGTAGGTTCCGAAAATGGTTGATTTTCACTCCTTTTGGCCATATCTCAGGATCCATTACTTTGTTAACTTGTTGCTTAGGCACACCAAGTTTGAAAGAGCTAACTTGTTTGGATTTAGTCTTCATTTTTTCGCAGATGATGTCTGTATTACACTGGTGACTTTTTAAAAACCCCAATATTGCCTCAGATTCTGTATTTTTGGACAATCCGGTAACAAACACCCAGTAACGTTTTTGTGCCACTTCAAGTATTAACACCCATGATCGGTTCAGGCCTATTATTAGGCAAAGGGAATTTTTTCTTCTGGTTTCTTTTATTTACAACAGTTTTCCACTCATTACACAGGCCTGCAAATTGAAATTTTTTGTTTTTTTTTTCACCGTAATGGGTGAATCGTATGTATTTTGGTGCGCTGAGTCCAAATATGACCTCAGTTTTTCTCCAGCACGTAGGGATTTTCCGCAAAATGAAAAAGAAAGTTATGCAAAACCCGCAGTACATATAGGTAAAAATGCATTTTGAAATTAAAAAAAAATATACTAGTGGTTTATTTACATTTTTAAATACAATTTGATAAAAATAATATGTAGTATATACAATAAGGATTTATAATTCTTTATAATATCTACCTCTTTTTCCCCCAAAACTCCGTTTTGAGCTTTTCCGTTTGTGTGGGATGTCTGGAAGTTCGCTATGAAGCATCCAACAGTAGTCTCCCACCATATTCACATCCCATCGTCCTTGGTACCTCCGTTCCATTTCTTTGAATGCTTGGTGGAAACTCTCGCCCTGCTCTTCACTTACGGCACCAAGGTTTTCTGGGAAATAACTCAAATGGGAGTTCAAAAAGTGAAGTTTCAAGCTCATGGAGCACCCCAAGGTTTTAAAACATTTCAACATTTTATTTACAATTTCTTCATAATCCGGGTCCTTATTGTTCCCCAAAAACTTAGTCACAACTTCTTTAAATGATATCCACGCCTCTTTCTCAGCTTTTTTCATCACCTTTTCAAACTGATTGTCTTTCATTAGTTTCCGAATATCCGGGCCAACAAAAACACCCTCCTTTAACTTTGCCTCAGACAGTCCCGGGAATTTCTTTTCAAGGTATTTGAACGTTTTGCCATCTTTTGGCAATGCCTTGACAAACTGCTTCATCAGTCCAAGCTTGATGTGAAGTGGGGGTAAAAGCACCCTTTTGGGATCAACCAAAGACTCAAAGTGAACATTTTTTTCTCCAACCTTCAAAGTTCTCGTTGGCCACACTTTTTGGCTCCAGTGCTGTGCTTTTGCCCGGCTATCCCACTCACATAGGAAACAGGGGAATTTCGTATAGCCACCTTGTTGTCCAAGCACCATAGAGATGACTTTGAGATCACCACAGATAGGCCATCCAAACTCCTTATATTTCAATTTATCAAGGATAAAATCCATGTTGTCATACTTTTCTTTTAGATGCACAGAGTGCCCCACGGGTACAGAAGCGTATTTATTGCCGTTGTGTAGCAAAACTGCTTTTAAACTTCTTTTTGACGAGTCAATAAAAAGCCTCCATTCATCTGACACATGTTGAATGTTAAACATTGACATCAACTTGGGAACATTAGAACAATATACAAGTTCGCCATCTTGAGAAAAAGTTGACTCAAATTGTTTTTCTCTGCTTCTGTACCAAGAGAATGAAGTTCCAGATCTCAACAAGTTCTTTTCTTGAAGTCTAGAGCCCAGTAATTCAGCAGACTCTTTAGAAAGCCCTAAATCACGAACGAGGTCGTTTAATTCTTCTTGTGAAAACTGTTGGGGTCCACAGTCTTCGACTTGAAACTCATCATCCAACTGCTATGACTCGCTCTCTGATGACTCTGGCAAATCGTCAAAATTGTGTGGGGGCACTGGTACTGGAATACCGGGTCCAAGAGGCACAGGCCGAAGTGCAGATTGCATGTTTGGGTAACATATATCTTTGTTATTTTTGGCATTGTACCCTTGTATGTTGCAAGAACAAAAGTAGCAGTCATCGCCGTGGTTTCTCGGCTCTCTCCAAATCATAGGCACCCCAAAACGAAAAGATTTCACCTTTCCTTTAGACCACATGCGAAGTCCTTCAACACAGCCTGAACACACTCCATGAGGGGCCCAAGATTTTTCTTGATCTCCGATCTTCACACCAAAATAGGCAAAGTACACTTTTTTAATAAACTCCGTAATACTTCGAGATTGTTTTTTTAATACAAGTTCGCCACAAATGTAACAGAAACTATCAGGATTATTAACACAAGCTCTTGAAGACATTTTGAAAGACACTTTAAGAATATTTAAATTGAAATGAACAAATCGAAGGACTACGAGGGGTATATATAGGGCAATGGGAAAATCCAGGTTTCATTTGTCAATAATGTTCACCACAATTACGCTAATTACCAGAAAGAATTTCTCCTATTTATTTATGTACTTTTAATAACAAAAACATTTATTACAGTAACATTGGAATCTGAAAACACCGAAGAAAAGCGATAAACCTTAATTGCATACTATTAAGGTAATGGGTTTCCATGATTCATACGCTGACTAATACTGTTAAATATACTAATTTTTATCATATTTCATAGTTTCTAATATAAAACTATGAAGCCGAATAGGAAAAACAACTTTTTTCGGCATATTCATAAATATACGCCTTAAGGTAGGCAATCCCGCAGAAAAATGCATTTTGCGGAAAATGCTTACGTGCTGGGAAAAAACTGAGGGCATTTCCGAACTCAGCGCACCAAAATACATAAGAATCACCCATTATTTTAAAGAAAAAAATTTGGTCGCAGACCTGTGTTATTTGAGCCCTTACTGGCATTATTTGTATAAAGTTCCTCTTGAGATTCAGTACTGATGAAAACATGTCATAATCGTCTTGTTTTGTTTTTGAAACTTCTGAAATGTCAATATCAGCTGATTTACGTCGGCTGCCGGATGGCGTTTTCAGATTTTGCCCACTTGTGTTTGCACTTGCGTTAATAGCGGCCTCAAAAACAGCTGATTTTTGACGCACGCGGCTTGGTAATGTTGCCGGTTGCTTTTTCAAATTCTTTGTATTTGAGATTTTTGACAATCTTGGACTTTGTACCTTATTAACTTCAGCGATTTTTTTCTCAAATTTCTCCAGTTTTTCCCTTAAAACTTGATAATTGCGTTCTAAAGAAATGTATTTTAGGCTTAATTTTATTTCCACAATATCGCTGATTTGATTTTCATCACTTTTGTGGTTAGAATACTCGTCACATGGAATATGCTTGCAGATTGCCTTTTGATTTAAAGCAGGTAGGTTTTCTTCATTACATATGATGTACTAAAGTTACTTTTTTACAGTAGCGTCATAATGAAAAGCAAACGTAGAACTGTATGTATTCTTTGTCGTTCTATATTCAAATAAAAATTAAACAAAAAATATTGAAAATTAAAGCATTTCTTACAAGAGGACACCTCCATTAAGCGGACAAAAATCGTGGCACCACGGTGTCTGCTTATGAGAGATTTCACTGTACTTTCAAATCATTTTCTACTTTGGACACTACATCAGCCACCTTTCTATAAATTTATTTTTCTCAAATGTTGCGATAATACAGTATGATATTCACATAGAAAAGTATGATAGATACATAAACAAAATCTAAATTCTACACATTCACAAAATATGTAATATATTATATTCTACATTAGAATATAGAAAACAATGATGTGGTTGTACAACATAATTTTATTTCTACAGAGCACTGTATAAATTTGGAAGTCTTATACTAGTTTATGCAGTTTTGTGCTCTAGCTATAATATTTAGATGTAAGCAAACTAGAGAGTATCGCGAAATACTCGAATAGAATATGACACATTGTATTGTATGTTATTAACTGAAAAATTAGCTTGAAAGCAACATTAAGACACTAAAATTAGGCATACACATCTATAGTATGCTAAATGTTTTCACCACCTTAAGCTTATAGTACCTTATAGGTACGTTTTATTGCATATGAACTTTTGAAAATTATTATCGACATTTCACTTATAGTTTTGTTTTTTTACTGCAACACAAAATGTTTGGAAGGTACCATACAGAATAAGGTGGTAAAAAATATATAAATTATACGTCACTGAAAGAAAAACAACTTTAGGTAAACTGGTAGGAAATGATAAAACTTCCATTTTTATAATAACTAAATAACAGCGCTATAGTGGAGACTCATCATTTTTTACATTAATTTTTGCACATATTCAAACAAACACTTTTGTACTTCGGTTTTGATTGAAGCGCAACTTTCAGAGTTGTAGATTTTTGAAACTAACACACATAACCTTGTATAATAAAAATTACTCATTTTAATGGTAATTCTGCTATTTACAGTTTCAACGTATTCATTCATAAAAATGGCTGCAGTTGAAAAACCCCCGACACCCTATAGTCGCACTTCAATGTAATTTGCCAAACAAAAGTTTAACTCAAATCCAGCGTTTATAAATTGTTAAGTCATTTCATAAGACGCAACAATAATAATCACTATACCTAAACCAAATCAGTACCACGATTGTACTAGTACCTTTAAGAAACTTGAATATCTTTTGCAATTATTCCGCTTCGTGGTATTGGACCCTAGAAAACAAACAGCCACTAAGATTAACATTTCAAAAATCAAATAATACTAACCGTTGTTTCTTGTCGAATCGACGGCTTAGTCTTCTTCCACTGCCTGCCATACTCAGGGTAAAACGTTCAGTTGGAGTGCGATGAAGACGAAGTTCCTTTAGCCCCACGTTCTTAGCCGACTCGACCTTGCTCATGAACTTTTTAATGAGATCAGTGCAATCCAAATTCTCCTCGGGCTCCCAACTGTCCTGAGTATGGGAGTAGCCCTTCCAGGAAACCAGAAATTCGCGCTTGCCGTTCTTCTTGAAATACACGTCCAAAATACTGCCCACTTCGAACTCGTCATCTGATTCCCAATTAACCTCCGGATCTTTGGATTCTTTTTTAACCGCCTTCTTTTCCCTCTTGGGTTTTGCCTTTTCGCTTTTCTTGTTCTTCTTAGCTGGCTCAGCTCCGTTTTCTTCGCCGGCCTTATCTCTAAACTTTTTAATTAGCTCCGGGCATTTGAGAGTCGACTCGGGCTCCCAGGTGTCACTTTCTGGCTCATAGCCTTTCCAACGTATCAAATAATGACGAACTCCTCTCACCATTTTCTCGTCGATGACCTCTTCAACCTGTAATATCATTATAAAAATCAAATCGTGTTCTAATGAAAGCATATCAAATGTATTTATGGCGCCGTTTATTTTGAAATTTTTTAACAAAAAAACCCTGCCTGGATGTGAAAAACGCAAAATAATCGATTGTTTGCAAGATTCCAACTAACTTTCATAGGAGATATGTATCGCATGCTCACTATGAAATTAAATTTCAAATTAAAGATGAAAAAATTGTTAATTTTTAATATTTGTGTTGGCGCATCATTCACATATTTAAATAAATCTTGTTGAATTTGTTGAAAGAGGACATGTGAAGTAACACAAGCCACAGGCAATGATAAGAACTGTAATTAATAAGCTAAGCTGTTCCATGAAGATGTCATTAAAATGTTAACTAGATAACAACTTGTTGACAGATTATAAGTTATTAGCATATTAATGACGTCTGGGTTTAAATTAGTGTCTTTTAGGTGTATATTAACCATTTATGAAATGTATCACACTAATGTTTAATAATGTTAAATTCTTGCTGAAATTTTTTCCAGGTGAAATACAAAATATGAATTTGGCCAATTTAATAAAATGCAACTTTGCTTTATACACCAGACAAACGGTACATTATGTAAAAGGAGATGCTTCTTCTCCCATATGTGGGATTTCATATAAAGCTAACGAGTGTCCCAAAACTTTCGCTATCGAGCAGGCATTGAAATTAAAAACATTCAGTTCCTAATTTATTTTATAGTTCCCGAGAGCTCGGTGCAAGATAAAAACTCATCTTGTATAGTGTAACTTTTCGGTCATACCAAAAAGGCTAATATTTTCCAGTTTTAATTTCACTCCAGTTCTCTATAAATCAAAGGTCAATTTACGGCCCTATATGTAAAAACAATTGCAATTACTTTATATGTGAATGTGAACGACCCACTGTGTACAGGGTGGGCCAAAGTAGACGCTTTCTTATGGAAACTCATGTTCCTGTCAGATATAGAAAAATTTTGACCAACGTCTCCCGAGCTCAAATTTTATGAAAAAGTTACTGGTGCAAACAGAATTTTGCTATCATAAACCGTTAGGCCGCTAGGGGGCGTTTTTCAAAATTCGTCGATTTCTTTAAACCCTTCTAGCTTTTTGTTTTTAGTAATAATTGATTTCTGTAAAAACTTTCTCATAGCAGTTTTTGGTGTAGAATAGGCTGGTAAATTTTGTTTTAATACAGGGTGATTCGTAAATTTGTTGCAACAAAAATTTTCTTATTTCCTATGGAACACCCGGTATATTTATACATTTTTTTGTAGTCCTTAAAATTCTCTTTTCAAAAATATATAATGCTATATGTCTAAAGTTAGCATTTTACGGTGTTTTTGGTTTTAAGTTAAATAAACTAAAAATATCAAGTAGCCATTGTGTCATAGCGCCGCATGACCATTGTTTTAAACCAACATTTGCAATGTTTATGAGCAAAACAAAGTTGGCGCTAACTAAATAAGAAAAAACAAAAAGCATATAGGGTTACAAACATTTAGAACAAATAACAAAATTAATAAAACATATTACCACCCAACGATATGTCCTTTTATAACATATGTTCAAACTGGGCACCGTTCTGATTAATACACAAGCGGCACCGTTGTTTGACAGCATTTGCAGCATTTCTTAGCTCAATGTTAAAAATTGTAGCAAATGCATTTTGCACTGCTTCCTCTTGCAATTCTCTTGATGTAATCGGTTGTCTATATGTCAAATCTTTAATTTTTCCCCAAAAATAGCAGTCTAGGGGTGTCATATGGGGGACTTCACTGGCCAAGCGATTGGTCCTTGGTTCCCTATCCACTCTTCACAAAACTGCACTTTTAAGTAATTAGTTGTAACTCTTCAATTATGAGGCGGTGCACCATCTTGTTGGAAGGTGGAAATTTAAATAGACACGGACAAAAAACCAGATTATGTTCAAATTCAAAAGCTATTTGACTAATTTGACAGCGGCCAACTTTGTTTTCCTCATAAATATTGCTACTGTTGGTTTAAAACAATGGTCATGCGGCGCTATGACACAATGGCTACTTGATATTTTTAGTTTATTTAACTTAAAGCCAAATACACCGTAACATGCTAAATTTGGACATATAGTATTATATATTTTTGAATAGAGAATTTTAAGGACTACAAAAAAATGTATAAATATACCGGGTGTTCCATAAAAAATAAGAAAATTTTTGTTGCAGCAAATTTACGAATCACCCTGTATTAAAACAAAATTCACCAGCCTATTCTACACTAAAAACTGCTATGAGAAAGTTTTTACAGAAGTCAATTATTACTAAAAACAAAAAAGCTAGAAGGGTTTAAAGAAATCGACGAATTTTGAAAAACGCCCCCTAGCGGCCTAACGGTTTACGATAGCAAAATTCTGTTTGCACCAGTAACTTTTTCATAAAATTTGAGCTCGGGAGATGTTGGTCAAAATTTTTCTATCTTTGACAGGAACATGAGTTTCCATAAGAAAGCGTCTACTTTGGCCCATCCTGTACATACCAGTACCCAGTCTCATCCAGCTCACACTTATAGGGAATTATTATTTTATCCACAATCACCTTATAATTGAAGTTTTATCCACACTTATGAACCGTCTAAAGTACCACTTTATCCACTAGTCGAATAATGAAATTACTTTATTCCACTAGTGGGATAAAACCATGTCACTTACTACTGCATTATTGGTAGCACTGTCAAGCTATGCCAAATTCGAAATTTGTAGGTTAAGTTTTGCGTCAATCTGTGTCACATAACAAACAAAACTTAACCTATTAACCTCTCGAATTTGACATAGACTGACAATACACTTCAGTACTGCCAAACGTATAACATTTGATCTTTCGGTATTTTCCAAATTGTCTCTATGACTTTTCATGGCTGTCAATATAAAACTTATGTTTTTTTAGATATTTATTGAGTTGTTGGATAAAACGTATTGCATTCGTGTTTTAGTTGCGTTTTATCCACTTAAGAAAATTAAAGCTTAAGGATTGTCACTTTGGGTGTGACTTTTGGTAACGCTGCAATAAATTAATCAAAGGAAACTGGATTTCTAACTTGGGAAACTAAGCGTAAAAACATTCCACCTAATTTCTCTAACCAAATCAAACATTGATATTTCCCAATTGAAAATTCCCTACTTTTACTTGTTTTCCTCCTAATTGTAGTTAAGGTTACTTGAGAAACCCGATAATAATGAATATCAGCAGCAGCAGGAGAATTGGCCTCAGATTCTGCATTTTTCCCAATGATTTGACTGATTTAGAAGCATATGATGTGATAAGTAAAAATTAATACTACATATCGTGTTAATATGGGACCGACGGCTTTACATCACTTCCGAATGATGGCATTCTGGAGAGGTTTACATTCGCATGTTTTTTATTTTTAAAAACCTCACAGGACCGGGGATCGAACTGGTGACCTTTAGATCAGTAGTGCAATGCTTAACCAGTGAGTTACCAAGCCTGACAAATTAGGTATTTTAAACAATACAAATTCATATGTATCAAAAATATAGAATTGTGACAAAACTGTAAGTAATAAAATAACTAAGTCTATTTGGAAAGTGGTATCTGAGCTTTTAAACAACCATAAGAGTCGAAATAATTTAGAAGACAACAATGAAACATGTAATAGTATCAGAAAAAAATATGGCTATTTTAAAGTTGATTGTTGAGACCTAACACAGATTCAACTGGAAAGAGTGAATGAAGTCCATGGAAATTCAAACGTATGAATATGTTGGTGGCACCAGTCAGTTGACACAAAACCTAACCTGCTAACTTCGAAGTTGAATTATACAGATTGGGCCATAATTATATATAACAGCAATGAGATAACATGAACAACAAAATAGAATGCTTGAGTAAGAAAGAGATGACCATACGAAAAAATATATTTTAGTAAGCATGTGTGGTTGACATCGGTCATAATTAAAATAAGCGTTATGCCTACTCGAATATTTACTACTATGTTTATCTCTTACTCAAGCAATACGTGTTATTTTCTTGTTCATGTTATCTTATTGCTGTTATATATAATTGTGGCCCCATCGGTATGTTAATGGCACTGTAAGTCTATGTCAAATTCGAGTCGAATTTGACAGACTTACAGTGTCACCAACATATTCAAATTCGAGATTAGCAGGTTAGTTTGCGTCAGTTGGTGTCAAAACCGATGGAAAACCTAACCTGATAACCTCGAATTTGACATAGACTTACATTGTCACCAACATATTATTCAAATTCAAGGTTAGCAGGTTATATTTTGCGTCATTTGTGTCAAAACCGACGGAAAACCTAGCCTGATAACCTCGAATTTGATACAGACTTACAGTGTCACCAACATATTATTAAAATTCAAGGTTAGCAGGTTACGTTTTCCGTCAGTTTGTGTTAAAACTAACGGAAAACCTAACCTGATAACCTCGAATTTGATAGAAACTTACAGCGTCACCAACATATTATTCAAATTCAAGGTTAGCAGATTAGATTTTGCGTCAGCCTGTGTCAAAACCGACGGAAAACCTAACCTGATGACCTCGAATTTGACATAGACTTACAGTGCCACCAACATATTATTCAAATTCGAAGTTATCAGGTTAGGTTTTGCGTCAGTTTTGACACAAATTGACGCGAAACCTAACCTGCTAACCTCGAATTTGACATAGACTTACAGCGCACCAACATATCATTTAAGTCGGGATTAGCAATTTAGGTTTTGAGTCAGTTTGTGTCAAAACCAACGGAAAACCTAACCTGCTAACCTCGAATTTGACATAGACTTACAGTGGCACCAACATATTATTCAAATTCGAAGTTATCAGGTTAGGTTTTGCGTCAGTTTTGACACAAATTGACGCAAAACCTAACCTGCTAACCTCGAATTTAACATAGACTTACAGCGCACCAACATATGATTTAAGTCGGGATTAGCAGTTTAGGTTTTGCGTCAGTTTGTGTCAAAACCAACGGAAAACCTAACCTGCTAACCTCGAATTTGACATAGACTTACAGTGGAACCAACATATTATTCAAATTCGAAGTTATCAGGTTAGGTTTTGCGTCAGTTTTGACACAAACTGGCACAAACCCTAACCTGCTAACCTCGAATGTGACATAGACTTACAGTGCCACCAACATATTATTCAAATTCGAAGTTATCAGGTTAGGTTTTGCGTCAGTTTTGACACAAATTGACGCAAAACAACCTGCTAACCTCGAATTTGACATAGACTTACAGCGCACCAACATATGATTTAAGTCGGGATTAGCAGTTTAGGTTTTGCGTCAGTTTGTGTCAAAACCAACGGAAAACCTAACCTGCTAACCTCGAATTTGACATAGACTTACAGTGGAACCAACATATTATTCAAATTCGAAGTTATCAGGTTAGGTTTTGCGTCAGTTTTGACACAAACTGGCACAAACCCTAACCTGCTAACCTCGAATGTGACATAGACTTACAGTGCCACCAACATATTATTCAAATTCGAAGTTATCAGGTTAGGTTTTGCGTCAGTTTTGACACAAATTGACGCAAAACAACCTGCTAACCTCGAATTTGACATAGACTTACAGCGCACCAACATATGATTTAAGTCGGGATTAGCAGTTTAGGTTTTGCGTCAGTTTGTGTCAAAACCAACGGAAAACCTAACCTGCTAACCTCGAATTTGACATAGACTTACAGTGGAACCAACATATTATTCAAATTCGAAGTTATCAGGTTAGGTTTTGCGTCAGTTTTGACACAAACTGGCACAAACCCTAACCTGCTAACCTCGAATGTGACATAGACTTACAGTGGCACCAACATATTATTCAAATTCGAAGTTATCAGGTTAGGTTTTGCGTCAGTTTTGACACAAATTGACGCAAAACAACCTGCTAACCTCGAATTTGACATAGACTTACAGCGCACCAACATATGATTTAAGTCGGGATTAGCAGTTTAGGTTTTGCGTCAGTTTGTGTCAAAACCAACGGAAAACCTAACCTGCTAACCTCGAATTTGACATAGACTTACAGTGGAACCAACATATTATTCAAATTCGAAGTTATCAGGTTAGGTTTTGCGTCAGTTTTGACACAAACTGGCACAAACCCTAACCTGCTAACCTCGAATGTGACATAGACTTAAAGTGCCACCAACATATTATTCAAATTCGAAGTTATCAGGTTAGGTTTTGCGTCAGTTTTGACACAAATTGACGCAAAACAACCTGCTAACCTCGAATTTGACATAGACTTACAGCGCACCAACATATGATTTAAGTCGGGATTAGCAGTTTAGGTTTTGCGTCAGTTTGTGTCAAAACCAACGGAAAACCTAACCTGCTAACCTCGAATTTGACATAGACTTACAGTGGAACCAACATATTATTCAAATTCGAAGTTATCAGGTTAGGTTTTGCGTCAGTTTTGACACAAACTGGCACAAACCCTAACCTGCTAACCTCGAATGTGACATAGACTTACAGTGGCACCAACATATTATTCAAATTCGAAGTTATCAGGTTAGGTTTTGCGTCAGTTTTGACACAAATTGACGCAAAACCTAACCTGTTAACCTCGAATGTGACATAGACTTACAGTGGCACCAACATGTTATTCAAATTCGAAGTTATCAGGTTAGGTTTTGCGTCAGTTTTGACACAAATTGACGCAAAACCTAACCTGTTAACCTCGAATTTGACATAGACTTACAGCGCACCAACATATGATTTAAGTCGGGATTAGCAGTTTAGGTTTTGCGTCAGTTTGTGTCAAAACCAACGGAAAACCTAACCTGCTAACCTCGAATTTGACATAGACTTACAGTGGAACCAACATATTATTCAAATTCGAAGTTATCAGGTTAGGTTTTGCGTCAGTTTTGACACAAACTGGCACAAACCCTAACCTGCTAACCTCGAATGTGACATAGACTTACAGTGCCACCAACATATTATTCAAATTCGAAGTTATCAGGTTAGGTTTTGCGTCAGTTTTGACACAAATTGACGCAAAACAACCTGCTAACCTCGAATTTGACATAGACTTACAGCGCACCAACATATGATTTAAGTCGGGATTAGCAGTTTAGGTTTTGCGTCAGTTTGTGTCAAAACCAACGGAAAACCTAACCTGCTAACCTCGAATTTGACATAGACTTACAGTGGAACCAACATATTATTCAAATTCGAAGTTATCAGGTTAGGATTTGCGTCAGTTTTGACACAAACTGGCACAAACCCTAACCTGCTAACCTCGAATGTGACATAGACTTACAGTGCCACCAACATATTATTCAAATTCGAAGTTATCAGGTTAGGTTTTGCGTCAGTTTTGACACAAATTGACGCAAAACCTAACCTGTTAACCTCGAATTTGACATAGACTTACAGTGGCACCAACATATTATTCAAATTCGAAGTTATCAGGTTAGGTTTTGCGTCAGTTGTGACACAAATTGACGCAAAACCTAACCTGCTAACCTCGAATTTGACATAGACTTACAGTGGCACCAACATATCATTCAAGTCGGGGTTAGCAGGTTAGGTTTTGCGTCAGTTTGTGTTAAAACTGACGGAAAACCTAACCTCTTCTTCTTCTTGAAGTTCCACTGATATCGGAGATTGGAAATCATCATCACTACCCGGACTTATCAATTGCTTATCTGAAGAGTTCTGTAGATGTGCAACCGAACCACTCCCTCAAGTTCCAAAGCCAAGAGATTTTTCTTCTGCCGACAGTTCTTTTGCCTTTGATCTTGCCTGAATTATCAGTTTAAGGACGTTATACCTATCTCCTCTAAGAACGTGTCCTAGATATTCTAATTTTCGGGTTTTTGTGGTTCTAGTAATTTCTCTGACTCTATTCATCCGGCGTAGCACTTCATCATTAGAAACCTTGTTGACACATGATACTCTCAGCATCCTCCTGAGCACCAGCTCCTAACTTGTAAACCTCAAATTTGACATAGACTTACAGTACCACCAACATATTATTCAAATTCGAGGTTAGCAGGTTAGGTTTTGCGTCAGTTTGTGTCAAAACCGACGCAAAACCTAACCTTCTAACCTCGAATTTGACATAGACTTACAGTGCCACCAACATATTATTCAAATTCGAGGTTAGCAGGTTAGGTTTTGCATCAGTTTTGACACAAACTGGCACAAACCCTAACCTTCTAACCTCGAATTTGACATAGACTTACAGTGCCACCAACATATTTTTCATAAGTTGTATAACACTGCACGTGTAGCCAACATCAAATAGTTAAAATAAATGGTGCCAAGATAATGACCATTCAAAAAGGTTAGACAATTTCTGAAGGTACTGTAGAATTTCACTTTAACTGGCCAGCCAGCTTCACAGTAGAAGAAGCCATATTTACACGTACAAAACAGTCCCCTATTGTAAAAAAAAAAAAAAAATGCGAACCGAGTATAATTAGCATCTGTCATAAATGTTATAACTATTTTTAAGGATATTAAATAAATACTGTGAGGGATACTATTGACTTAGTATTTATTAATAGGTATTTTTTAGGGATGTCGTACCCGGTCTAAAATCAAACCCGGGTACCCGAAAACAGTACCCGGGTACCCGAGGGTACCCGAAAAATATAACAAAAATGTTAGCGTACATCTTTACGCCGCGAGTTTTAAACTGAACTAAATTGAAATAGTACCTACTCTCCCATCAAAATCACACAGAGGATGTTTAGGTTACTTTATCCCATACTAACGCGATTTATTGGTACTATTGACGGGTTGAATATTTTCGTGAAGGGGATTTATTATATGAAACAAGAAACATTATGTGGTATGGGATGGTGTGATTCTGGTTATTACTGCATGGTTATGTTTTTCTAGAGCTTATTCCTATTGTTTTTAAGTTTAAGTCTGATACTAGAAATTACATAATTTACTAGTCGGGTACCCGGGTCCTAAAAATATACCCGGGTTGACTATTACCCGGGTCGACCCGGGTACCCGGGTACCCGCCGACATCCCTAGTATTTTTATTAGATTTTATAAAGTTAAGGTGGAAATTTCCCAAAAAATATCTACCATCTTGCATTAAAAAATGTAAAATAAATAATTAATTTGATCTTATTACATTTCATACTAAAAATAATACAGTGTAAGTAACATGTCTTTCTTCCATCGTTCCAACAATTTATGATGTTGCTTTTCAAACATTCTATATGCAGGCTCTCGTCATAATTAAAATGAGCGTCAAGCCTACTTGAATATTTACTACTATGTTTATCTCTTTCTTACTCAAGCAATACGTGTTATATTCTTGTTCATGTTATCTCATTGCTGTTATATACACAGTGGGTAAAAAAAAAGAAAAATTTTTAAACGCTGATCAACGTTGCTCGGTTTCAACAAACTGGTTTAATTTTGAAATAATTCCCCGAAGCTAGTTCTGCCAAAGACTAACCGTAAATGGTACACTTTTTTTCTATGGGGCAGCTACTAAAACTAACGAATTAACTAGTATAAGAAACGAATTCGATTATATAGTTTTAAAATTCATGAATTAATCAGTTTGGAGATCCTCTAATTTTGAATAATTTAATATGAACTATCGAGTAATTGTCTACATATTTAAATTATTTTGCTGTGTGCTTATATCTTATTTTTATAGTTATGATTGCAGTTTTAATCTATATTAACATTGCCAATATATCGTTAATTTTTGTCGATAAGTAACATGAAAAATGAAAGCCGAAATTCATATAAATGCGCCTCCTAATTCATAATTTACGTCGAAGCCAGTGAATAAATAACTGCTAAAGCTAGTAGCAGTTTTTCAACGTGTTGGGCAGGGGAGGCCTAAAAAGCTTTGTACATTCCTTACACTCTTCAAGGTCTAACCTACAAATTCACCTGGTGAATTGTCTTTATCTTACATTCATTGTAACTACATTTCTTAAAGTTTGTACGTATAGCAGTAATTAGATAAGGTTTCGTTAGACTACTTAATTTTTTTTAAGTATATACAATTTACAGGGAAGGTTTCATATTTCTAATTTCCTCCTATCCTTCAGAATGTAAATAAGCGCAGCAATTTACCTCGTATTGGGCCTCTTCTTCGGAGGCTTCCTCTTCCTCCTTTTTGGCAGCCTTCTTGTTGGTGGCCGCGCTCTTGCGTTTGTCCGACTTCCGCCGCTTCACCTCGGGTTCCGGCTCGTCTCCTTCGAAATTCTTTAAGGAACAGATTCAAAAATCAAATTGCTGAGATAATCTTAATTGTGCAAAACTTTTACAATTAGATAATTTCTGTAGTTTGAATTTTAATGTAGTTTTCCTAAATACTCGTTTTGTACACAAAAACGCATAAATAGGTGCCTAAAATGCAGGATTACAAATGGGTACCAATAAAACGTTCAGTATTTAATCCAGTTTTATTCAGTAAAAAAATATGTATGTTCAGTAATCAACTAATTTTTGCAAAGTATAAAAACCCGAATGGTTAGTAAAATATTGCAAATTACACAACAAAAAAATAAAAATGGCCAGTAAAATATGCACGGTATTTTATTACATTTTGTACAGTTTAAAACGCATATCAAAGAAATAGAAGATGCACAGTAATTTATTTGAATTTGCACGGTAAAAATAATAAACGTTCGGTAACAGTGACTTCCTTTGCCGGCTGGATATTTGAGGTTAGGTTTTATGTTAATAAGTTGGCTAAACAGCAGAAAAATATAAATCTGAAAAGTGAGACAGACGGTACAAATAATGACAATAATAGCTGCATTATTCCTGCTGGTAATACGACTCATATAGAAGAATTTGATGCGACAAAAAAGGATGGCCTAGATTTCTCTTCAATTGACGAGTTTAAATCTGTGATGTTCAAAATTTTGAGAACAGTTTTGCTCAAAGATAAAAGTTAATGGCTTGATGGCCATTGTGGCTGTCCAGCATTCCTAAAAGTCAAGAGAGTTTTGCTGCTCTAATAATATAATGTTATATATTTATGTACTAGCGGGAAATATTTAAATTTGTATTCTTGTATTTAAGAGAGTATTTTATTTTTGTTTCTTTTTTATACAATTATAAAAGTTTGTGTCGTATTTGTCTTTTCTTCTTCTTTTTATAATGACTTCGTTGGAAGTATACATACAGTGCGTCTCTGCGAGTATCAGATATAGGACAATTAAATTTGAGAAATTGTGAAAGATCAACTATTGTTGTGTGCGCATTGATGTACGCGATTGGTCAGAAATGCAAACAATTTGAAATTAATTTAACGTTTGTCATTTTTGAACAATCACGTACCTCGTTGGCTATACAGCAATAATTGATGGCCCAATAATTTTCCAATGTTAATTTGGCTATGCCTGATAGTTGGTGAGAAACACTGTCGACATATTCTATGCAATCCAGGTTATCTGCAGTAACATTCTGGCGAGTGTTTTGTTAAATAACTACGTAATAATATCTAAATAATATTCCTTTCAATATTATTCTATTGACTATTTATTTTATGTCATATATTATTTTTACTGAATATATTTTATTTTACTAAACATTTTTATATTGCGGTCTCTTTATTTTATTTACTAGAAATAACGTTTTTTTACTGAACAAAATTACTTATGGTTTTAATGTAGTAATGCTCATTTAATTTGTTGCCTTGCTTTATTGAAAATTAAACGTCTTACTGTCGGTTTGATTTTTTGAACAAAGCATTTATTATTTGTACTAAATACTATATTTTTCCTGAACATCTATAATTTTTACTAAAGATTTATTATTTTACTGGGCGCTTATTGATTTGTTACTGTTTGTCTACTATTTTTACCAAAAGATTATTATTTTACTAATCATTTATAATTTTTACTGAACGTTGAACATTTTTACTGTGCATTTATTACTTTTACTGAACATTTATTATCTTACATAACATATATTAGTTTTACTTGACGCTTATTATTTCTACTGAGCAAATGTACTTGATGTTTTAATAAAATACCATGCATTTAATTTGTTGCCATTACAAATGTTGGTCATATTGTCTTTCAATATTATTAAACACTCATATTTCTACTTCCACTATTGTTTTGGAAAAAGCCTGAATCGGCGAGCGTCATTTATTTACATCAACAACCTAACTGATACCATCTGAAACAATATATACAAGCTCAGCAATTTACCTCGGATTGGGCCTCATCTTCGGACGCTTCCTTTTCCTTTTTGGAAACTTTCTTGTTGGTGGCCGCGCTCTTGCGTTTGTCCGATTTTCGCTGCTTTACTTCGGGTTCCGGCTCGTCTCCTTCGGAATTCTTTAAGGAACAGATTCAAAAATCAAATTCCTGGGATAATCTTAACTGAGCAAAACCAGTTTTAAACGATACAAACTAGTCAGGAGAAATTAAAAAATCTGTTATTTGAAATAACATCGAGCTGTGTACAACAAGCTTATAAACAGCAATATTCTATTCAAATTAAGCACTCACTTGTGGGAGGGGCTTCTACTAAATCTACATTCTATTCATTAAATGTAGTATGTACAAGTGTAGTAGGATGTTTTTTTAAGTAATTAATTTTTAAGTATGTTCAACATTTATAATTAGATAATTTTTATAATTTGAATTTTAATGTAGTTTTCCTAAATACACGTTGTGCACACAAAAACGTGGCAACAAACTACAAAGCATCAATTCCGTTGGTTTGCCCTTTGCCGCCACCAATTTCGGACTTGCGCAATTGCGCATAAATAGGTGCCTAAAATCCTAAAATGCAAGATTACAGATGTTTGCGAAATGTCATGGCAATTTGACAATTCTAAAATTTAGTAACAAGTACATTATGTTGGTCAAATTGTCTTTCAAAATTTCTACTTCCCACAATTGTTCTGGGAAAAGCCTGAGCCGACTAGCGTCATTTATTTACATCAACAACGTAACTGATAAGATCTGAAACAATGTATACACACCGTCCAGAATGAAAACAAGCACAGCAATTACCTCGGATTGGGCCTCCTCTTCGGAGGCTTCCTCTTCCTCCTTTTTGGCAGCCTTCTTGGGGGCCGCGCTCTTGCGTTTGTCCGATTTTCGCCGCTTCGCCTCGGGTTCCGGCTCCGCGTCCTCTTCGGAATTCTTTGCCTCCTCTTCGCTTGAATTTTTTGGGTCACTCGATTCTACGCCGTTTTGTTCGTCGTCGTTCTGCCGCTCCACTTTTTCTTTGCGTCCTTTTCGCTTCATGTTAATTTTTCTCATAGAACGTCTTGCGCGCACACTACGAATCAAGCCTGCTGATCGGCTGCTTGGTCGGCCAAATTTGTTTGGAGCGAAAGCGCTGACGCTGTCACTGTCACAACGCGGAATGCAATACGGCGCGTACTCAACTGTCAAAATCTTGGCGGCATGAAATTCCCTGTGGCCGGCAACCCCTGTTTGCTACATTTCAAGTCGACGCGTTTTCTGCGACACTAGAATAAAATAAATTTGAATTTCAATGCGGTTAATAAATAAATTATTACTATAATTTCGTTATTTTTTGTATTTTCACAAAAATCGCATCAAATCAGGAAATGCAGTCAGCACATCTAGAGTCCCTGTCAGTGTTGCCAACTCTTGACTTTTTTCTGTAATAAAAATTTATGAATAGATTTGGCAGTTTGGGTAATATACTTATAGTTATAATTTAAATTCTGCACAAATACGGGAAAATTGTTAGTTTTTTAGTTTAAAGTTGACTTTAGAACTCGGTCTTTAACCTCTGTAGACTAGAGGACATATATGTCATCTGTCATTTAATTTTTTATAAGGTAAAGGCATATATGTATTATACATATATTGCTCGTAGGGCCTGGGAACGACCGAAAACATTACGCCGCCGACATAGTCTCACTCTGAGTATAAAGCGTCTAGTGCGCATGCCTGATAATTCGAACTCCGCCTTTAGAAGCGAATTTTAAACTTGACTACTTCCCCACCGCGCGGACGACGCCGCCGCGCTTGCGCACAGCTCACCATATACACTTGCTTTCAAAACTTTCGCGTACACCTATTTTTCGCTGTATTAAATCAGGGTTGTAATTAATCAACTCTCACATTTAAATTTTTGAAAAGTCAAAATGCCTCGACTAACAGAGCACATGCTGTCAATGTCATTTTTAACCTAATCTGAGTCAAATATCTCTAAAATTCGAGCCAACCGACTAATGAACCCACTATCAAAGACAAAATAATATAATAAGAGTATTACATTATTTTGTCTTTGCCAACTATATCAAATCTCCGTCTCGGCGGTGCGGATCTTTTGGTGAAGATCCCAGCCCACTAGGGGGGTGCCTAAACGTGCTGTGCGGGGGATGTATGTTCGTATGTGTACACGATTCCGGTCGCCAGGAACCTTCCTGAAGTCTTGGATCGTTTTCATACGATAGGTCCTCCGAAAATGAAGGCAACATCAACTTTTGAGCTACGGTCGTCGGCAAGAAAAATTTTTTTTGTGTTTTTTTTTTTATAAATAAATGGTTCATAGCATTTCATTGTATTAGCGAAACGGAGTGATGCTGAGTATCGAAGTATTCTTGGAATGCACGGAAGGGCGCTTTTCTTGGGTGGGCGGTACCGTATATTTTTATGTTTGAAATTGTAAATTATATCAATGTAGGGGAAGGGCGGTCAAAGCGGAGCGGGCGGGCAAAGTAAAATATAAATTTAAAATTTTTGTTCTGTGGCGGGCTTTCAGTCAACCACCATGCATTGTTAGCTTTACACAGTTGGCACTTCTGGGTGAAGTATGGCCGTGCTCTGTTATACTCATATATATAATACATATATATAATACACATATATTGCTAGTAGGGCCTGGAAACGTCAGAAAACATTACGGCGCCGACATAGTCTCACTTAGAGTATAACGCGTCTCGTGCGCATGCGTGAGAATTCGAATTCCACCTTTAGAAGCGAATTTTAAACTTGCCCACTTCCCCATTGGCCGGACGACGCCGCCGCGCTTGCACACAGCTCATCATTATACATTGAAGAGTTGATTGTCTGTCTCACTTCCTTGGTCAGTTTCCCACTCATAGCCGCTAGCAATATAGTAAGTATTAGATATATGATATAATACACATATATTGCTAGTAGGGCCTCGGAACGCTAGAAAACATTACGGCGCCGACATAGTCTCACTTAGAGTATAACGCGTCTCGTGCGCATGCGTGGGAAATCGAACCCCGCCTTTAGAAGCGAATTTTAAACTTGATCGCTTCCCCATTGGGCGAACGACGCCGCCGCCCTTGCGCACCGCTCACCGTTATACATTGAAGAGTTGGTTGTCTGTCTCACTTCCTTGGTGAGTTTCCCACTCATAGCCGCTAGCAATATAGTAAGTATTAGATATATGGTTATACTAGTGTGGAATGCTGGTGTGGTTTGTGTTTTTGCTGTAAAAATTGTAAGTATTTTTTTGTATTTTAGAAGTCCTGCCATGGATTTACTAACTATTTTCTTGGCCTACTCTTTGTAATTCGACAAAACAAAGTCTTGAGAGTATAACGACAGATAAGCATGCTATTTCCACTGTGTTGAAAATTGATATTTACTTTTTCCACGACCGGGAGTAGAAGTCTGTTTCTATCAGAGCCAGTAGATATAGAGAGTACCGCCATTCTTTGATCCGTAAAAATGCCGCTATCGCCGCCATTTTTGTTCCCACCAGCAATGACTGATTCAGGTATGTCTAAAATTTTACTTGAAATTGGCAAGACTGTAAGTCTATGTCAAATTCGAGGTTAGCAGGTTATGTTTTGCTCCAGTTTGTGTCAAAACTGACGCAAAAACTAACCTGCTAACATCGAATTCGAAATAGACCAACAGTCTTGCCAATTTTAAGTAAAGTTTTGGATTGCCAACAAACGTCACTTTGACGGAATTGTGTTACAAACCTCAAAGTGACGCATATGTCAGAGGAATAAACATGGCGGACGTGGCGGTACTCTCTATCTACTGGCTCTGGTTTCTATAGCATCAAAATTGTCACATATAATATCATAAGAGCATTAATTCTTTCCGGAAATTTTTTTGAGTGCGTTCCAACAACGTCGTATTAATTTGCCTGAGCGGGACGCGAGGGCAAATTAGGACGTTGTTGAATGCATGAAAAATAATTTCCGGATATGAATTAATGCTCGAATGCAGATTCGGTAAGAAAATCGTAACGACACAAACCCTAAAAAAAAGTAATGTCTACCTACAAAAAATTTCCAAGAAATTTTTGTTGTCTTGGTTACGACTTGTGAACTAATTTTTCTATTGGTCATTAATGAGTGTCGTACGATTTTCACAGAAGTAGAACATTTGCTCCCTAAAGACTAAATAAGACAAACATTTACCTAGGGAGTTTTCAGGGGGTTTTGCGTCAGTTTTGACAGAAACTGACCCAAAACCTAACCTGCTAATCTCGAATTTGACATAATTGTGAGCTCTTGTCATAATGACTTACAGTGCCACCAACTTTAAAATTTACCATAGGCTACAAATTTTAAAATAATTGTAACTAAAATGTCAATAAATGACGTTTAAAAAAACGGGTTTTTCGTTTTTAATCTTCCTGCAACGTGAAAAAAATAGTATATGCATCTCGGAGAAAATGCTATTTTGCTTCAGTGCAATTTCTCTCCCTCATTGCATAATCTACTATTTTGTCACTGTTACATCCTGTCGGGCAAAGTGAAATAGTGTTGCGGCGGGCAATTTGAAATAGTATTTCACTTTGCCCGCAATGTTTGAAATATTTTTATTTTCTTTTATAATTTGTTCAAGGTCAAAATGGTTTACAAATACACACGGAAAACGAATCAACAGGGATGGGATGAAATCAAATGGAAACGGCACTGTCATCTGTCAGGCAAGGAACGGGAATAAATGCGGCAGCAAGGATTCACAATGTTCCAGTTGCAACACTGTTTAGGAGACTGAAGAAGCCTGTGGAAGAAGCAGCAAAAAAAGGTTTGGGAAGATTTCGAACAGTCTGCAGTGCTGAGCAAGAAAATATCCTCGTTGAGTATCTCCTAGAAATGGAAAAACGAGTTTTTGGCCTGACAAGATCAGATCTCAGGGATCTCGCCTTTCAATTCGCTGAACGAAATCAACTCGCACATTCATTCAATAAAATAGATCAAAAAGCAGAAAAGGACTAGGTGACTGGATTTCTACGATGACATCCAGAACTATCTTTGCGGCTTCCTGAGAATACGTCAGCAGCACGAGCTTCAGCATTTAATGAGGTTAACGTAAATAAGTTTTTCAATCTTCTTGAAGGGTTGTATGAAACTCACGGCTACACTCCGGACAGGATATACAATTGTGATGAAACTGGGGTCTCTACTGTGCCCAACAAACCGTCTAAAATACTATCTAGAAAGGGGAAGAAGCAGGTGGGCGTATTATCGTCAGCTGAGAGAGGAACTCTTGTCACGGCTGAGATTTGTTTCAGTGCTACTGGAAACTATATTCCACCAGCACTGATATTTGCAAGAGTCCGAACTAATCCACTGTTTGAAAAGGGTGTTCCCACCAACACAAAAATCTTCACACACCCATCTGGATGGATGCTGTCAAATATTTTTGTAGAATGGTTCAAACATTTCCTTAAATATTCGAAGCCTACAGCTGAAGAACGTGTTTTGTTAATCGTTGACGGTCATGCTACACACGTCAATAATCTAGAAGTAATAATGTTGGCAAAAGAAAATAATGTGGACATTTTAGTGTTGCCTCCACACTGCACACATCGGTTACAGCCACTCGATGTAGCCTTCATGTATCCTCTGTCAGCATACTATGAACAAGCTGTAAGGGTATGGCTGAGAGAAAACCCTGGAAAAGTTGTCACGATTCATGACGTTGGGTCTCTTTTTGGAAATGCATACTCAAAAGCAGCTACCTTACAGAATGCAATCTCTGGCTTTAAAAAATCTGGAATATACCCCTTTGAAAGAGTTTTCCCAAAGGATTCTTATTCAGCAGCTGAGACAACGAATCTTTTGTCAAGTAGTAATGAGGATCAAGCTGAGACACCCTCAACTTCAACACCTTTAACGCGCACACCCCCAACGGCAACATTTGTTTCACCTTATGACATTCTACCCATTCCTCATGTGGATGATTCAAATGAGGGTATTGGCAATAGAGCAACAATACGTCTTAGACGTAAACGTCGCAGAGGTACGACAACTATAGCTACAAGTACACCTGTCATTGAAGAAGGCAGAACAAGAAGCAAAGAGTGAAAAGGTACCAAGAAAGAAGGTTGAGAAGGTCAAAAAACAAGTCTTTCCTGCAGACTCTGACAGTGATCGTACTGACACGAGTCTCAAGCTGGACGACAATGACTCTGAGTGGGCGGAGACATTCTCTTCAGGTGAAGACGAAGGAGGTAGAAACAATACTCAAATCATTACACCAGATATGATAGATGAAGGAAGCTGGATTGCTGTCAAGTACGAAGGAAATTGTTTTCCTGGTTTGGTGGTCAAGAAATCCAGCGATGAAGTAAAAGTAAAATGCATGGAAAGAACACAGAAATATTTTCGATGGCCCCTGAAAGATGACATAATGTCATATTCATATGCTGATCTGTATATGACTGTCCAGGAGCCAAAGGCGATGCGGAGAGGGTTCTTTGATGTTCCTGAGCTGTCTCAGTTTATCGAAAAATAGCTTAAATAGTGGCCTGTAATATTTTGTTTTACTTTGTAAACTTGAATTGTTCTTGAGAATTAATAAATGTGCGTTTACTTTATAACTATTACACTATTTCAGTTTGCCCGTCCCAAAATTTCACTTTGCCCGCACTAGGTCGGGCAAAGTGAAATAACGCCTCCACGAAGAAAAAAAAATATTTCAGTCAATTGTGATTAGCTGCAACTGACAGTGCCTTTGGTTGTTAAAGGTCAATAACATATAAGTCAGATGCCATAAGTTGAGAATTTTTCGAGTTCAGTCAAAGTTTTGAGAATTCTTTAAATTTTAACTATGTCACTTTACCCGCCCTTCTCCTACTGTCATCCTAGTCTAACCAAAAATTTAATTTTGACATTTTTACTACTAGTCACCAGATTTTCGGAAAATTGCATCGTAGATTTTTTTCAATTTGGTCAAAATGCACTTTGCCATTCAGTATAGAGTCACTACTCTTTAAAAAGCTTTAATGTCAGAAATGTTATCTGGGTACTCTAAGATAATAGTGTTAAATTAACCCTTTATTATAAAAAGTATCATACATTCATATAAGGGTCATTCTAAAAAATTATCACTATTCTTGTTTCATAATACAATTTGCTAAACGTTGGCTTTAATACTATTTACTTTTATATTTATACACAAGTATATTAAGAGACGAAGACATCGAAAATAGAGATGTATGGCGGAGAGGAACCGAGAGACGTCGACAGATGTAAAAAGCTCGGATATATATATACCTATGTTTTGATATCTATCAATCATGACAATTTTGTTAAAATATATAATTTTTAATTTAAAAATCTGGTGTGATACACTCACACAACTTCCTTTTACAGTGATCTTATAATTGGGCAAACATTTTATTCTAAGTATATTGTTATAATTCGGGATGATATTGCTCCATATTTGATTACTCTTTTTTCCATTTATGTGCTTACGATTATTCCTACCCATTTCAAACTAAAATTCCAACTATTTCAGAACCTAAAAATAACTTGCAAAAATGAAATTTAAATTATGTCTGTCGAATGATAAATCGGAGAAGACGCGTAGCGCAGTTGGGTAGGTGCTAGGCTTGCATTAAACAAGTCCTCGGTTCAAATCCCGTGGGGGTCGGAATTTTTCCGCAGCCTTGGCGATTGGAATCGGGCTCGCTGAGACTATTCACAGTTGGATACCAAATTAACTGTGCTTTACTCAGAACCACAGACCTAAGAGATAGAGTAACAAGGTCAACACATCAGCATGACACCCCACACACCATAGTTTCTGCCCAAGAACAAAAGTCACGCTTCGACTTTGTATCCCGAATCTGAGGCAAGTTGAGCATTGTACCACCAGATGCAAACGCATCAAGCACCAGCCTCTATACAGTGTGTCCAAGATAAGGAGGGCCAGTATGGGGATCTCGGTAATGGTAAGACATACAAATTTGGTTAAATGGGAAGAAAGTTGCGCAATTAAAGGACTAAAAAAATTACGTCTAGAAATCCTTGATATGATTTTTCGTTTTTGAGATATCTCAAAAAAACCGAATTTTTGGATTTTCTTTTTTATTTTTTTCTGGAGTTAATATTAAAGTTAGAGCGAAACTGATTAAACTTCTTTATAGCAACTTTTAGTGGACTTAATGATTACGTTATCAATTTTTTTATCCGACGTTTCGTCTTCGAGAACCCATCATCAACTTCATTTTTTTAAATACGGTCCTGGTTTTTTTATGCCAAATTTGCAAAGCCCTTGTTACTCTAAATTCAATAATGTACCACATATTATGGTTTAATTACGTTTCGAGCTTTTTTCTGATCATCATCTGAAAATTTTTTGGATACGGACCTGCATTTCTCATAATTTTTTAAAAATAAGTTTATACAGTAAGTTAGGCCTTTTACATGCCGTTAAAATATTAAAATGCACATCATATGGTCATAATTCTGATACATTAATTTAATAACCAACCAATAACTATTAACAATAAACAACAAATAAATGAACAAAAGATAGACAGAAAGAATGAGAAAACGAGCCTTGAAACAATGTAATAGGTATTTAACGTTTTGAAATAGAAGAAAAACTTAGAAGATTGGTTCTTGAAGCCTTTCAAAGTATAACGCCAGTATTGCTGAATAATGTTTTAGATTCTACAGTTAGATGTTATTTATGCATAGAGAATGATGGCAACTGTTTTGAATACCTACTGTAAATTTAATACCTATTAAATGATTTCGATGTTCGTTTTGTTATTCTTTCTGTCTATCTTTTGTTCATTTCTTTTTTGTTTATTGTTAATAGATATTGGTTGGTTATTAAATTAATGTATCAGAATTATGACATTATGATGTGCATTTTAATATTTTAACGGCATGTAAAAAGGCCTAACTTACTGTATGAACTTATTTTTACAAAATTATGAGAAATGCAGGTCCGTATCCAAAAAATTTTCTGATGATGATCAGAAAAAAGCTCGAAACGTAATTAAACCATAATATGTGGTACATTGTTGAATTTAGAGTAACAAGGGCTTTGCAAATTTGGCATAAAAAAACCAGGACCGTATTTAAAAAAATGAAGTTGATGATGGTTTCTCGAAGACAAAACGTCGGATAAAAAAATTGATAACGTAATCATTAAGTCCACTAAAAGTTGCTATAAAGAAGTTTAATCAGTTTCGCTCTAACTTTAATATTAACGCCAGAAAAAATTAAAAAAGAAAATCAAAAAATTCGTTTTTTTTTGAGATATCTCAAAAACGAAAAATCATATCAAGGATTTCTAGACGTAATTTTTTTAGTCCTTTAATTGCGCAACTTTCTTCCCATTTAACCAAATTTGTATCTCTTACCATTACCGAGATCCCCATACTGGCCCTCCTTATCTTGGATACACTGTATAGTAAGGTAAAATGAGGTTATCGATAATACATACATACGATAAATCGATACTGTTTGCTTTCTTCCCTTAAGACAGCATTTGAAAACGTAATTCCAAATTTTAAATAAAGTACTTGCAATAATAACGCCAATTTGACCTCACAAAGCTACTTTTTCTTCTTCCGGCTCGAAGCACCATGGATATTTTGCGGGTAGTCATCCTCTTGAAGGAATCATTTAAAACACCGCCGTGGTAATTGTAAATGCTTTATTTATTAGATACACATAGCGTCACGCTGGACGCTGTTGTTCTGTTGAGAGCTAGAATGCTACTGATGTTATCTACAACACATTGTCAGTTCGACTGCGCTCAAAGAACGCGCACGGCGCAGTTGCAATATCAACTTGATACTTAACAGTATCGTCGAATTGTTTTTGATTATCTTTATGGCCTAAGTCATCCTGGTATTAAAGCAACAACAAAACTCGTGGCAGAACGCTTTGTGTGGTCTAACATGAAGAAAGATTGTCATTCCTGGACTCAATCGTGTTAGTGTTCAAAAGTTTCGAGGCATGTGACGACTCCTGTAGGTACATCAAGACATAATTGGCCCATTGCCCATGGTAAGAAATTATCGCTGCTGTCTTACAGTAAGACAGATACTCCTGGTGGCCTGAAGGTTTTCTACCATACTGGATTTCCCGATTTGGCTCACCTTCTCAAATCACTACTGATCAAGGTCGCCAGTTTGAGTCTGAACTATTTAAATCACTGGAAATAACAATCGGATTTAAACGCACAAGAACAACGAGTTACCACCCATGCTCGAATGAAATGGTCGAGCGCTTTCATTAACACCTCCCACTGCCTCCTACACTTACAAGCCATGCTGTTGGAGATTTGACAATGCTGATCGTAAACCAATTTTTGTACTGTTTATTTATAACAACGTCTGTTCAAATGTGGCGTGTGAGTAAATATTAATATGTTGGACTGCTCTAAGTTTGAAGAAATACATTTATGTATATTGCTGTACTGTTCGTGATACGTGAAAGTAAAATTGCTGCTAGAATTTATGGGCTTTTATTAAGTATTTCACTGAGGTAAGTAACAATCTAACCTCATTTTTAGGGCATTTCTTGTAACTTTTAATTTTATATTTAGAATGCCACGAAGACTCTGTGTACCAACTACAACAGTACCTTACAAGAAAATCGTATGCAAACTATAACATTTTCTTTTCCAATGGACGAGATCCGAAGGAAAGCATGGTTTCGTGCAACAGCACGAGAACGTTGGACCCCAAGAAAAAGTGCTGTCGTGTATGAAAATACATTTTAATGGGAAAGACATTTGAAAACGTTAGAAATGAGAGTGGAGATCTGCAGAACTGTTGCTGCATTACCCTTGATTAGCTGACAATGCTGTCCCAAGCGTATTTCCAAATTTACCAACATATTTGTTGTCGAAAATGCCTCAAGAAAGGACAAATCCTGAATGTAGAAGTAGATAAGTATTGGAAAGACATGCACAACAAGTGAAAGTGTTTTTAAATGATGACATCAGCAGTTTTTAGAAGTTTATGGAACAATTTACATCATACAAATTTAGATGTTACCGAGCAGATAAGTTTATTATGTTCAAATAAGATTATTTACAGCAGTAGCACCATAGTTTTTGCATATATGTTGTACTCTCAATCAGCAGTGGTGTATAGAAAGTTACAAACTTTAAAATAATCACAGAAATGGCCTTTTATCTATGGGTTACACAGGTTAAGTTGTTTTATTTTTATAAATATACTGTTACATGTTTGTATTACTCGAGTATGTAAATAAATTCACAATTATAGAAGCTATCTTTAGTTAATTACAGAGTAAAATATGATAAATAGTAAAACTGTGCTCTTTAAAGCAAAATTATTTCAAATTGAAGTATTGTAATTTAGGACCACCAACTACCAGAGATGCAATGTTGTCAAGTCTAACAGCATGGCTTGGACGTGTAGGAGGCAGTGCACCTCCTCAAAGCTGCTCTCATGTGCCACCCAGAACTTACTTGGCTCAAAGCTCTGCCAATATTTATCGTTGGCATAAGATGTGCCTTCACAGAAGACTTACAAACCTCTTCCGCAGAAATCGTCTACGGAGAATCTCTACGCCTCCCAGGAGAAATGGTGAGTAAACCTGCTGCCGATGCAGAACAACCCGGTGATTTTTCGGATTCCCTAAACCATCTCAGGAATCAGTTGGCACGACTTCGACCAGTCCCTGCATCTCACCATGTTTCCCTTAAATTATTTATATTAAAGACCTAGCCACATGCACTCATGCATTTTTAAGAGACGACCGAGTTCGCCCTTTGTTATATAACCCTTTTTCGAACAGTTATTACAATTAGTAAATTGGATATCTACCCTATTGCTTAGTTAACAGAAGTAGTATTGAGAATAATGTATTAAACACTTACCTTGTTGCTATTGAATTATTTTCAAAATTGACATAGGTATCTTACTTATGAAAATATATGATTGAAATTATGTCACTTGACTATTATTTAAAATTACCTCGGCTAGTCAGTTTATTGAGCAAATAAGAATCTATCTTCCTCAGCTGAATGAGTAAAGGTCATAATAATGAATCTCTTTATAATTGAATACTGAATTACAAAATTATTATTGTATTGACTTCTTTGTCAATCACACTCCTTAGTACTTTTAATAGAACCTTCTTTTAAGTGAGATTGTATTATTATGCTTGGTTTGACATTACAATCAATCAAAACTAAATGTCAAATTATTTAATCAAATTACTTTTTCCAAATTGAGGTTACAATTAATTACAGATAACTAGACCAAAATGATATAATTTCTACTTATAATGGCCGAAAACGTCGAGTACCCGAATCAAAGCAAATTTAGAAAACTTAATATTCTAAATTGCGCTCTAAACCTAATTTTGTCGTACCAAACTTGTTAATAAAAATACACTAACCTTCACGAAGACTCACTTGTACCTTGAGTGTATTTTCTATCAGCTCCTAACTGATTGGCAGTCGTCAAACACCTCCCTTGAGTTGTACAAGACCCAAAATAGCTCGTTGTAGCTCGCGTACCTCTTAATACCTTGATAAACGGTAGTACAGCATGCCACAATCACTCTCACTTACTGATGGTTTAAGTACCAATTACCACTTCAAATGGTTTCAAACAATGTTGAAATTATAATATGAATAATAATTGTGACCTTTGGTCAAATTTGTTCGTATCACGTACCAAATATACAACATTACTCTCACAATTAAAGGAAAGTTAGCCCTTTAACGTGACTTATTAAACGTAGATTATTCAAAATTAAAGAAGTTTTTTCACTTGCAGTAAACAACCCCTTGGTTGCCTATTGCTACTACTACCAGTAATCTATCACTAAGTGTTATCAGATGATACCCTTTAGATATCTGGATATTAATATTGAATTAATTAAGCATCCACACAGCATGCTACATTAGCCTACACCTTCTTTGCAACCACCATACACTGGGCCATATAAGATATCTCGAAACGAAAAAACTATAATGTTGCATATACGAGACAAGGATGTTTGCGTCAGTTTGCGAGTGAAGCCAGCATATATGGAAGATAATAAAAGCGAAAACACAACCAATACCCACAAGAACTATGCAAGCCGATACGGATGGCATGTTCATTTCAAGTTAGGACATCTCTTCTCTGTAGGGGGCTGATGTAGCAATCAAGATAGCAGCCGGAAAAGGACGGCTAAGAAAAACAACTATTATTAGTACTGTTTTGTCAATCACATGTATTTTAATAAATAATATATTTGATGTTGAGAAATACTGCATAAAAGCCCTTCCTCTAACGGGCTCAGGTTTTTGATTAATGACAATTTGTTGTCATCAATTTTGTTAGGCAACGTTTTCATAAAGAAGCAAATTTTACCAATAAAAATATATAAAGTACGTTTTTTTTCTATAATAACTGTCAAAGTGTTACAATGTTGGTCGATATGTGATTAAAACGCTAGGAAATATTTATACCTCGTGTTGGTAGAACTTTTTCAAAATTATGGTTATGTGTCAATTTTGAATGTCAAAATTTATTATTCTTCCAATTTGTCGTTTAATTACAATTACCTTTAACTTTGCAAACGTTCATTATGTTTATTTTCAAATATTGCAAGTTTAATAATTAATAAATTTGCAATATTTTACTATGCTGTTCGTTTTATCCACTATTATGACATATCTGTCAAAATGACAATATTTTTTTTAGTGGAAGAAAAGAACTAAAAATCTATGTACCAACATTATTAAAACTAGGGACCCTGCAGGAATGCAACTTATCCCCTAGAAAGTTGACCTTGAAAATTACTTAAAAAAATATACTTTTTTATGGTCTCGTGATTACACTGTTGAAAATAGCGATAACAATGGCAACCAGTGTAATGTAGTGACTAATAACTATTGTAAAATAAGCAGCTGTTTGTTCTACTTTCGATTGATATACGAGGTAAGTACGTTCAACTTGGGGTTGATTGTATAACTTGATGCTAAACTCTTAGACGTGGCTCGGTAAAAACGATCGCCGTGCCAACTATAGTTTGATAGTTAAAAATGGCGCAATATTTGCTTTATTTGCTAGCACCACTAGTTCTGTCCTCTATGAGGGCCAGCTGCAATCCATAGCGGAGTCTTAAGCCAGAGAGTTGTCCCCACCATTAAAGACATGCTAACATAAATACTACACCTTTCTATAAATTTATTTTACTCAAATGTTTCGATAATACAGTAAGATATTCACATAGAAAAGTATGATAGATACATAAACGAAACGTAGGTTCTGCACGTTCACAAAGTATGTAATATTATTTTATTCTAAGTTAGAATATAAGTAAACAAAGATGTGGGTTGTACAACATATTTTAACTCTACAGCGCACTATATAAATTTGGAAGTCTTATACTAATTTATGCAGTTTTGTGCTCTAGGTATAATATTTAGATGTAAGCAAACTAGAGGGTATCGCAAAATATTCGACTACACAACATTAAGACACTGAAATTAGGCATACATATCTATAGTATGCTAAATGTTTTCACCACCTTAGGCTTATAGTACCGTATTGGTAAGTTTTATGACATATGAACTTGTATAATACAATTGCTTCAATAAACAATTGAAAATTATTGGACAACTCATTTATAGTTTCGTTTTTTACTGCACACAAAATATTATTGGGAAGGTACCATACAGAAAATGAAGTGGTAAAAAAAGTATAAATTATACGCCACTGAAAGAAAAACTCTAAGTACACTGATAGGAAATGATAAAACTTCCATTTTTATAATAACAACAAAACAGTGAAAGATATAGTGGAGACTCGACATTTTTTACATTAATTTTTGCACATATTCAAACAAACACTTTTGTACTTCTTTTTTGATTGAAGCGCAACTTTCAGAGTTGTAGATTTTTAAACTAATACGCATAACGTCGATATAATAAAAATTACTATTTTAATAGTAATTCTGCTATTTAGAGTTTCAAAGTATTCATTAATAAAAACGGCTGCAGTTGATAAACCCCCGAGATCCTATTGGCGCACTGCAATGATTTGCAAACAAAAATTTAACTCAAATCCAATGTTTATAAAATTGCTACGTCATTCCATAAGTCGCAACAACAATAATCACTTTACCTAACCCAAATCGGTACTACGGTACTAGTACCTTTACAAAACGAACTTGAATGGCTTCTGCAATTATTCTGTTTCGTGGAATTGGACCCTAGAATAACAAACAGCCACTAAGATCAACATTTCAAAAATCAAATAATACTGACCGTTGCTTTAACGACGGCTTACTCTTCTTCCACTCCCTGAGGTATTCAGGGATTTCTTTTTCCCCACGTTCTTAGCTGACTCCACCTTGCTCGTGAATTTTTTAATGAGATCAGTGCAATCCAAATTCTCCTCGGGCTCCCAACTGTCTTGGGCACGGGAGTAGCCCTTCCAGGAAACCAGAAACTCGCGCTTGCCGTTCTTAGAATGCATGTCCAAAATACTGCCAACTTCAAACTCTTCATCTGATTCCCAACTAACCTCCTGAACTTTGGATCCCTTTTTAACCGCCTTCTTTTGCTTCTTGGGTTTGTCCTTCTTGCTTTTCTTGTTCTTAGCTGACTCGGCCCCGTTTTCTTTGCTGGCCTTATCTCTGAACTTTTTAATTAGCTCCGGGCATTTGAGAGTCGACTCGGGCTCCCAGGTGTCACTTTCTGGCTCATAGCCTTTCCAACGTATCAAATAATGACGAACTCCTTTCACAGTTTTCTCTTCGAGGACCTCTTCAACCTGTAATATCATTACAAAAATCAAATCGTGTTCTAACGAAAGCATATCAATGTATTTTATGGTGTGGTTTATTTTCAACATTTTTTAACAAAAAACCCTGCCCGGATGTGAAAAACGCAAAATAATCGATTGTTTGCAAGATTCCAACTAACTTTCATAGGAGATGTGTATCACACGCTCACTATGAAATTAAATTTCAAATAAAATTGTTAATTTTTTTAATTTGCGTAGGCGGATCATTCACATATTTAAATAAATCTTGTCGAATTTGTTGAAAAGAGGACATGTGAAGTAACAAGTTTTGTTCTTGATAAAAGTCCCTGCATTTTCAAAAATTCAAAATAAACTTGCTAAAATTTAAATAGCTCCTTTCATATACGGGTGAGGTTCAAAAATATGAAAATGACATAAGAATAAAGTACCCTTATTATTCAAAATAGACAAAAATGTTATTTAGAAAATTTGCTTAGAATTGGGAGAAGGTGTAAAATGTGAAGTCACAGCCACCTACTCCAAAAAATAATTTCCTTTGTTTTTCTTTTTTTACCACCCTGTGCATTCCACTTCAGATTAACTTATTATCAGATACGGTAAGAATATACTGTCAAAAGTCAGTGTCGCTTACTTAGCGTCCCCACACAATTCAAGATCTTAAAGACTACATTGGACAAGAAATAGAGGCTATTGATGGAGCATTATTGGAGTGAGTTATGCAAAATTTCAGAAGTAGATTGCAACAGTGTTTAGAAGTCCATGGGGGGCACCTCAATGAAATTATCTTTAGGAATCAAAATTGCATATATTAATAGTTACTATTTATTAAAAAATTGTTTTATTTTATCCTTTCCTGTTCTTGCAGTAGATTGCTAAAAACAGGTCATACCTGTTGCTGGACCCTATATTATGATACGACAGGTTGTGACGCGCATGAATGGATGAACGAGATTCCCAGTGTCCCTACCTACACAGCGGTCGGGAATGGATTCATTTCCAACCGCTGCGACGGAAGTCATTTTTCCGACCGGTTAGAAAGTTACAAGTTGGGAATAGCTCATTTTCCAACTTTTTAAAAGTCAGTAATGATCTTATGACATATATGGTTGCGAATAATAGTATATTTGTAAAATTATTATAAAGTAGGGACAAGAAATCAGACGACGTGCGCCACCAAACAAATTTTAGTGACGACATAAATACCACCATTAGATTTACAAAACCGATATTTATTTTCTTCTTTACAGCTCATTTGAAATCATGCGTTTGGTTTAAGCTTAATCAATTATCAATGGAAAATTTACAATTTAAGCTAAACTAAAATTTGCTTGGTGGCGCACGTCGTCTGATTTCTTGTCCCTACTTTATTATGATACGACAGGCTGTGAGGCGCATGAATGGATGAACGAGATTCCCAGTGTCCCTACCTAGACAGCGGTCGGCAATTCTAGTGCCTTCTCCGTCAGAGAATGGTTGCTATTTTACTTGCCGTTTTTTAATTTGTTAAATTTGATGTAATAACCAGTACAACGATCTTTATAACGTAGTTTACTGGCTATTGAATTAATTTTCTTCTCCAATGTGGTGTTCTTTGTGAATTTTTATTACTACCTCGCCTTCAGCGCTTAACATCAATTTAACCTATAATTTGGAACACGTGGTTTTTACCTGTTTATAACCAATGATCATTTTGGCCTGAAGATGAAGCCAGTTTGGCTTCGGAACATGTCGCCTTGTTAATAAATGTACGTGGGGAAGACTACTGCGTTTTATTACCTATATCCTACCTCCAGTCATGAAGTTTTAAAAGTAATTGCAAATCTTAAGCTTAAAGCAGGAGGTTTGGATAGGGTAAGTGTGAAAGTAATTAAAACAATAGCTCATAATTTAGTTAAGCCACTAGAATTTGCTTTGAATTTGTGTATCCAAAAGGAAACTTGGCCGTACATGCTAAAAAATGCTGTCGTCGTACCCATTTATAAGAGTGGGGAACGAGGTAACGTGTCGAATTATCGTCCCATTTCATTAATATCAAAATTTTGCAAAAATCTTCGAAAAAATAGTACACAAAAGGCTGTATAACTTTTTTGTAAATTCGGGTATATTACCACATAGACAATTTGGTTTTATGAAAAATTTGGGAACGAATGATGCCTTAGCAGTCTTTACAAATTATATTTATAAAAAGTTAAATGACGGTAGTAGAACAATTGCGACATTCCTAGATCTCGCTAAAGCTTTCGACACCGTAAATCATGATATATTATTACACAAACTAGATACATATGGAATTAGAGGGATGGCTCTAAACTTAATTAAAGATTACTTGTCAAATCGTAAGCAAGTAGTTAGAATAAATAATGACTGCAGCACAGAGAGGCTAATTACAGTAGGAGTGCCGCAGGGCACAATACTCGGACCTTTACTTTTTATCATATATATTTATGATTTGTTGACTCTGGTGCCAAGTAAATCAGTTATGTCCTAT